>SSNS01000035.1:2011756-2234832 GCA_006937985.1 Aphyosemion australe
CGATTCACACACGGAGGAGGGGTGGCATCAGCTGTGGCGTCCGGTGTCATGTGGATCAGAGCAGCGGAGTAAACAAGAGTCTGCCGGTTAGCCATCAGCTGATCGGTGTGCGCCGCAGTGAGGATCGCGATGGAGCTAACATCAACCACTGGCTGTTTAGCGATCGGATAGCCGATGAGGTTTGGCTGGAGCCGGGGACACGCTGTGGAAATAAAGAAACTAATGCTAACATAGCTACCAGCTAGCGGACCACCGCTGAAGCGTGTTGGGAGAGACACGGCAGGCTGCGGTAAGAGAGGAGACTTTAATAGAAGGAACTTTCTTGAAGAAGGACTTTGGAACTGATACTTTGGGACCGGATTGGGAGCTTTATTATGAAGAAAAGAAATTATCAGTTTGAGGTGAGTCAGGAACAACACTTGGAGGCTGGTGTCTAGCTGTTGCGGGCGGGGTTCTCATCATATGCGGCTGCTGAGTGTTGGAAATCAATAAGACCTGACATATTTGATGTGTCTTTTGATTTCATTGTTTGTTATTCAAACTAACAAAGTCCAGCAACAGTGTAACAGCTAGTCTCGTCTCTTCTTAGTTGAATTGTCAGACGCCATGCTTCCACGGCGCACTGCTGCCCTCTGCTGTTTCTTTCAGGTTACAGTCATAGTGCAAACGCGTAACTCAGAGCTCGTATGTCCCTAAATAGCTACCGTATTTCAAGATGGAGGATGACCATGGAGCGTCGACCACAATTTATGTATTAAAAATGTAAAATTTGAAGCTGAGAGGAATATTTAGAATTGATGTTGGTGAGAAATATTAATGAAAAAGGACAAGTTTGTGCACTGAATACACAGAATTTGGTAGTAAACAGGTACAAATATTACACATTGTGGCTTTAACTTTCATAAACTCTTTTTCTTGCTGTTCCATCATGTGTCCTTTTACTTGTTCTTCCGTTCTTTTATCTAATTTGTAATTTCTTTTTAGGTCCAAATATCTTCTTTCCAGTTCGTCTTCTACTTGTTTCTGTTTGGTGGTGACGTTTCTTATCCTTTCCTTGAGTAGTGCTTTCTGTGCTCTTTCCATTATGTGTTGTGCTGTCCTAGTTCGGATCGGCGTTTTCAGCTGTAGGCTTGTTGGAGTGATGTTTTCGTCCCGGCATCTCAAGTTCAAGCGGAGGTGGTTTCTTAGACGTGCTCGTTTCAGATGTAAACTTTCCAAACGGCGGAAGTCCTTTTTTCCTTGTTGTCCGTATTTTTCTTTAAACATCTTTTGAGCGTTCATTCTGTGTTTTTTCCAAATACTATCACTTTTTTTTCTTTCTTTTTACACAAACAGGAGTTGTTTTTACCTTCTTATTTCGCTGACGTTTCGATCGCAGCTGCGATCATCCTCAGAGCTACATCGCCATCTTGGCGACGTCACTTCCTTCTCCGTTTATCTGCGGGCAGCAGAGGACGGTGTCGCCCTCTGCTGCCCGTGGGACTGTGTCATCGGCAAGGAGGGCGCGGGCAGCAGAGGGCGACACCGTCCTCTGCTGCCCGCAGATAAACGGAGAAGGAAGTGACGTCGCCAAGATGGCGATGTAGCTCTGAGGATGATCGCAGCTGCGATCGAAACGTCAGCGAAATAAGAAGGTAAAAACAACTCCTGTTTGTGTAAAAAGAAAGAAAAAAAAAAGTGATAGTAAGTGTCCTTAAGGTTAGGACAAAGGGCTGGGGGGGGGGCTGTAGTAATCTAGAATCTTCTGGTGCTGATCCATAACTGGGATTAGCCATGAAACTCACCGGAAAGTCAGTGAGAGACTTTTTGTTTAGAAAAATGGGCTGAAATGACTAAATTTGACCACAGGATGTCACTCTTACATATTGCACCTTTTACTGTACGCCAGGGGTCTCCAACTACGGTCCTCGTGAGCTACCATCCTGCTAGTTTTCTGTGTTTCCTGCTCTGCCACACCTGAACGGAGTAATTTAATCCTCACCTACCTCTGCACAGGCCTGTTAATTACTCATTCATTTCAATCAGGTGTGTAGGAGCAAAGAAACAGCTAACATGTGCAGGATGGTAGCTCTCGAGGACTGGAGTTGGAGACCCCTGCTGTACGCTATTCCAAAAGAGCTTCAAAGTCCTCAAGAAAATTGGAGAAACCTTCTGCAGAAATTGTTGCTATAAAGCCTGAGAAGACCAGAAACAGTGATCTGGATTGCTCAAATAAAGGATCATGGCAGCGTATTGAATGGGGCTTATAGGACAGAAAGCAAAGATTGAAGCACTCTATTTTAATATTCCCTACACAACTTTAAATTGAATTTAAGGTATACATATTACCTGTTAAAGTATGCATGTCCTTCATTTATGTTTGATTCTTATAATGTCCTATTTTACATTACTTAAAACATGTGAAAAATAATAAGCACCATTGTGAGCACCATCTCTGCAAGTCGTCATGCCATAACAACCCCTACCATTATAACTGAATAAACTCAGGTCTCTGAAACATTCAATCATGCGTTTGGTGGAGATGATTAAGATAAAAGGGGGTTACATGAATGTGTCCATTTCAAGAAAGTTTGGCACAAAAAGATGGACTTTAGAAAACTGGCCGCACTCAGAGACCAATAAAATATAAAGACGATGATTTGATGAGACTTTAATTATGGCTGTCAAAAGCTCCCACCTCCCTTTGTAATAGAGGAGGCTGAAGTCTGGATCTCATCTGTCTGGAAAAGAGCTCCTCAGATGTTCGTCGTCGGACGGCCACTGGGCTGGTTTCTGCCTGTCACCTGCCCCTCCCTGTCTTCTTATCCAAATATATATGTTAATATTCTTCTCAGTTTCTCCACTTCCTGTTCAGAATGTCTGTAAAAAGAGTTTAACAATCATTTTCCGAGGATTGGCAATTTTCTCTTGTTAAAACCAGACAAAATGCATTTTTTTTGTTATGTCGTTAGTGTCTTTTGGACCAATGAGCTCTTAACACAGACACCATATTTACTGCAACAGTCGCTGGTCTTTAAAAGTAGAGTCATTTAAGAAAACAAATAAAAAGTTACTGCAGGACTTTCTGAAAATTTGATAGCATTGATCAATGTAAGGGGAACAGATTCCACCGAAGGCAGAATTTTCCGTCCAAATCGGGAAAAAGAAGTTTATTTTTTTTTATTTTTTTATCAAAACTTCACTTCTCTTTCATTTTTTGTTGTTGGCTTAAGGCAGAGATTTCTTCTTTCTACGAGTGAATTAGGTTGAAGGTTAAAGAGGCTCAGGCTGTTGTCAATACTCATTAGAGCGAGCTGCTGGCCTTGGGTTAAGACCTGTCCCACTCTGCTGTCAGGCTCGATACGATATGGACACATGTGTCCACATCACTTTTACTGTTGCTCAAAATGGCCACAGCTTTAGGTAAAAACTTAAAAAAGGGGAAAGATGTGTATTAAGGTAGTTTGAGGTTCTAGTTTTATGATGTCCGTGGCAAAACTGTAGAGATGTTTGTTGGTATGGGAAATGTCACTGAAAGCTAGAGGTGGCAGCCTGTTATTGAGGTACAGATGTTTGAAATAAATTGACAAATATCTAGTGGACCTGTTGCTACTCTCTAGTGTCTGTCAGTCAATTCACTCATCTGGAACACAGCAAAATACCCCAAAGAGTGGAGTAGCCTGCTTTGGGCATAAATACACACACATCTATGCTTTATGATGATTTGGAACTTTAGACTACATATCAACATTAGCAATAGCAAATTTGGAAAACAGACTAACTTAATGTTTTTATCATGCCTCTTAATAATGTTCTAACATAGTATAGCTATAAACAGATTGTGGAGATAAAAAAAAATTAATAAAGTGGTTTGTCAAAAAACCTCCACCAATAACACGTTTCAGACCAAAAGCAACGATTGGACCATGCGGTTGTCCGTCTCGCCAAACCGCCGCACTTTCCTGGGTCTTCCATTCATTACACACTCACATATGTAGCAGCAGAACACCACTGGTGTGAGAGGTTCTCGGCTCAATAATATCAGAGAAGGAGGAACAGCCGGCTGCTACCACTTCAACTTTAGGACAAACTACCAGAGTCCCAAAAAGAAAAACACCATTTGAAGTCACGGACGACAAAAAACATTTGGACGTAGAAAATGGCTACTGGTGTTTAGCGCTCTCTTGTTTCCTCTGGCATTACGGGTTTCTAGTTCTGGCAGAAGCGT
Source organism: Aphyosemion australe (assembly GCA_006937985.1). Lineage (NCBI taxonomy): Eukaryota > Metazoa > Chordata > Actinopteri > Cyprinodontiformes > Nothobranchiidae > Aphyosemion > Aphyosemion australe. The sequence goes on from SSNS01000035.1 coordinate 2,015,964, forward strand.
CTCTGGGAAGATACCCGAGGGGAGGGGTGAGTGTTCTGTGACCATGTTTGTGAAAGAACACTTGGCTGCAGCTTGTAGCACGGGGCGGGGAGTGGGCACAGGGCACAACCATACCATATATGGAAATGACGCTATTTCGTTCCGGAACTGAAGGGGGCGCTACTTCCGGTATCCAACTATTTTTCTGTTTTGTATTAAAACTTTATTGATAACGGCCATGAAACACAACTAATCTTTCGTAATTTATGGATTTTACTTCTTATCCACGTTGTTTTTCAACACAGGATTTTCTTAACATTATTAAACAAAACTTATTTAAGAGAAAATGTGTGTTTACAACCATCGTAGACTTTGTTCAACTGTTATCTACTGAGCAGTCAGAAAAACGGATAAAGGGTAATTCCAACTAATTTTTCAACCCCCTGACCCCTTTTGATTCGCTCTCATTTCCAAACTACAATATTTAAACACATCAAACTTAGACTAAACTATTCTACACTGGAAGCAGTATTCTAAAAAAACTGTTGGTGATTTATGAGACCTTTATTTGATTTGTGAAAGCCCAATAAAGGCTAGTTTCAGCACCTTTTCTGCATTTGAATCACATTAGAACTGGCCTAGCTCAGTTTGTGTTCAAAACCTAGCTTGTTCTGTAAATTCGCTTAAGCAACTTTAACTGATGATGTCATCCTAGAATCGACGATGTGACTGAAAGGAGATTCATGAGTTAAAAAAGTCTAAAATAACAGGTTGATTAATCACAATGACGTTTGCTTAATCTGGTTTATTCTAAACAATTAGGAAAAACTGCATCAACCTTTATGAAGAGAGACACTTACATCGACGGTGGCAGAGGAGTTAAGTGCTCGTCTCGTAACCGGAGGGTTTTGGGATCGAGTCCCGCTCAGTCTGTCGGAATCGATGTATCCTTGGGCAGAACACTTCACCCTCCTTGCCCGCTGCTGGTGGTCAGAGGGACTGGTGCACCTGGGTACAGCAGCCTCACTTCTGTTATTCTGCATCCCAACAGAACAGAATAGGTCAATAGAAGCCTGAGTGGGGGATAAGTGGGCGTGGCCAGCTCCAGCTTGGCCCTGAAACGGCTCATTCTAGAAGGTACTGAAAATGTTGACTGAAACAGTTTGCTTTATAAGAAGGATTTTTTTACAAAGAACTTAATGAAAGTGTTTTGCATCGGCCGTAGAACTGTAACAACGTTTCCGTCCTTTAGACCATGTGAAAATAAACTATTTGTGATGTGAGTTTGGTTAAATTTCAGGCACGTTATGGTGTGAATCCAAGGTTGGTGGTCATGATACGGACAATGTGTGCAAATTCATCATTGCTTCAGTCAATATGAAAGTTGTTATGATGATGTGGGGAAAGTTTAGAGGGCAGAAGTGAACTGTACTTATCTTATTGGACATGCAGACGTGAGGCATCGATAGGGATCTCGGTCCGAACTGTGAGTTTGGTCCACTGGGTATAACCAGACCTTCCCCCTGCTTCAGCAGAAATAATTAGCTTTGAGTTGGGGATGAACCAGCAAACAGTGTTCTTTTCTAGTCTTTCTTCTTGTGTCCTTTTCCTTCTCTCCTTCCTATTCCTTTCTTTCCCTCTGAATTGCTGCCAAGTCCTGTTTGCTGTGGTAATTAGGAACCAGAGCGGGCTTTCACGACTCCATTATGAAAACAGCACACGGTCCAGTGGTTTATTGATAAAGCATTACACTGCTGCAATACTATATGGCAATGCACATGAAGTCTGCAGCCTTTTTCAGGTGGACATTGCACGGCCAGATGAAATATAATAATGCTATAATAGCTCTATCATATACTCCATATAAAACAAAACTGAAGTGTCGGAACACTGCACACACATTGTATTAGTCAAATTTAATGCAAAAATGAAAAAAAAAAAAAAACAAAGCAAGTGACAACAACATTAGCTGTGCCGTGTTCTGTCAAATAGAGAAAATGACCACAGGAACAAAAAAAAAAAAGAAAGAAAAACACCCAATCTAATCTGCAGCAGACAGAGACAGTTGAGAAGGTAATTGTGGTCATCAATATGCAAGGACAGCTATTTAAATGTGTTGTTGAAGCTCCAATCAGGTTTCTCGGGGTGCTGTGATATTTAAAAGTGACTCGGGTGACCCTCCACATTTGCAAGGTGTCATCATGCATCAGTCGGGAAGGTGTATATCAAAGCTGCGTGTAATGGTTTGCGCGCTGGAATTTATATTTCCAATTAAATCTGCAAATTATATGATTATCCTCTGCACCTCGCCGAGGCCATTGTGGAAACGGATTGCGCTGGTCATTTTGTTTTTTCTACAAAGATAATAGTGTGAGTGGAAAAGCTGCTTACATGATGAGAATAGTAATGACTGTGGCCTTGTCAAACACACACACACACACACACACACACATGCACGCACGCACACACACACACTATGCTTCTGCAGCAATGCATGGGAACCTCCTTATAATGTATATTATTTTTACTGTGATTTTGTTTGTGAATCTTTTTTATCTGTAAGCAAACTTAAACTTTCTGCAGTAACAACATCAGACTCAGGATCTGGCTGAAAAACCTACACGTCTGTCAGACGCACAGAGGGGACTGAAGTCCTTCTGGATCCCGGAACAATCACATGCATGTGAGCAAACACACACGGTCCACACCAACCCCCTTCCCACACACACTCTGGATGTGAATTATTGATTTGAACATGCCAGCTAAAAGACAATGCAGACCACCACTGTGGGGATAGGAGAGATACTTTGCAAATGCTTTGTAATGCTTTACTGCAGAGAATGGACAGAGCTCATGAGAAAGTTTCCACTTTCTCTTCAGAGTAAAGCTTAGAAGTGTTTTCAGACAGAGAAAAGAAATGTTGAGATTTTAAGGATGCTGAGTGAGTATTGAGGAGTAATATTGAGAAACACTGGAAAAAAATAAACTGTCCAAAAATAATACTTGACTTAATAATGCTATTTATTACTTTAGCATGTAGTATTTTATAATTTTTAAAGAAGGATATTATCTGAGTCACTTATGTCTTCCCTTTCTGTAACTTGAAAAAGTAAAAAAAAACTAAAACATGCAGCAGAAAATTTAAACGTATCCTTTAAAGTGCACCTTCCACTGCATCTTTTCTCACAAAAAACAATATTCACTGAGGATAACTGCAACTAATTGTTCTGAAGCTCAAAACTGTGTCAGAAAACTAAAACCTGCAAGACTAAAGATGTTGGGTTGTGATAAATTAAAGTAAGTCACGATAAGAAAGTGAAACTAGCTTGTAAGAAGTGTTTAAGTTGGTAGAATTTGTTAAAAACATGAATTTGGTCACTATGTGCTGATTAGCAACGTTGGATGTTTTGTTGAACTGATGAAGAATACACAGTTCATTCTTTTAGAAATAAAACACGCTGCATAGAAACTCTTGTTATTGTTCCAGTGAATGAAAGTAGGTTATGTAAGGTGAAGCCTAGCAGCAGTAGTGCAGATTGTGAAATCTGTTTTTCTACCAGTAAAATGTGGAATGCTCTGGTTTGAGAGTGAGTGAAAGAATGAGGTACAATGAGCTGGTATGGGATTCTAAACCACCTAAGTCAAGTGGGGTGGTTCAGACATTTGATTAAAATGCATCCTGGTTGCTGTCCTCTAAAGACTTTCTGGGCATGTCGCTCTTCATGGAGACCCAGAACATATCAGAGGGGTTATGACTCCATACTGGTCTGGAAATGCATTGGTATATCATCCAGGAGGAGCTGGGGTTGTCACTGGGGAGAGCAACATCTGGGTTTCACTCCTGGATCATCTACCTCTATAACCTGACCCTGGATAAGTGCTATAAAATGAATGAATGAATGAAAAATTTCCTGATAACAGTCTCTTCAAAAATACTGAGGCTGCAAATAATTTCCCCAAATACAAAAATCCCATTTTAGACTCGTTGCTTGATTCTGCAAACATAGAAAGATCTTAAATGACTAAGCCTGGCTGTGCACAACTAAGAGTAGCACATTTTAACAACTTAAATAATCCATATTAAATGATTAAATAAGAATAAAAGTCAGCCGTGTCAGTATAATAATCCACTTGAGATGTATAGCATCTCTTGGTCGGGTGAGTATTGAGAGTTCATGGCTCTTTGGAAACACTGTAGTCTGTTTGTTCTGGCTCAGATGGTTCTCGGTCCGGCCTGATGGGAGGGTGGTGAAAAAGAGGAGGGTCCGGGATGTGAGGGGTCCTTAAAGATGTAGCTTCTGAGGACAGTTCAAGTGGGTGTCACTCAGGTGTGATAGTGGAGAGAGGACAGTACTCGAGGCTGTTTTTACCACCTGCTGTAAGTCTTTCCTTTTCGCTGCAGTGCAACCGGAGCAGCAGACTGTGCAGTCATAAGTTAAGATGCTCTCTACGGAGCAGCTGTGGAAATTACAGAGCAGCTTTTGTGGGAGTAAGTTGTGTTTCAGCATCCTCCGATGTTAGAAATACTTCCGAGCCTTCTTGCATGAGTTGTTCAAGCTGCAGGTGGGCTCCTCAGATATGAGGACTCATAGGAGTATGAAGCTGGAGACCCTCTCAATCTTTTCCCAGCCAATGCACAGCTCAGTGTAGTGTGTTTTCTTGTTTTTATTTCCTGAAGTCCAGGATTATTTCTCTGGTTTCCTTTTTTATTTAGTTTGAGGCAACGTATGTCTTAAGCACTCATGCAGGAGCTCGTTCAGACCCAGCTGTCTTGTTGCTGCTGATGTTCTGAACAACCTCTCGCCTGGAAAGGCTGGAGTGAGAGAGAGTGATTTGTCACTTTCTTGTAAAAGTTATGATTGAGTTTTCTTTTAACAGTGTTTTTTTTTTGTCAACAAAGAGAAGTTAGAGCTAGACCAGAGCTGGTCAAACTCCTCCGTGATTCTACTGCAGCACCTTTGGGATCATTTACAGGATCACACAGACCACATAGTTTGTTTTGTTGTTCCAGCAAACAGATGTCCTGACATCACCTATTTTATAAACTTTGCTTAAACCAGTTGTTCCCAACCTGTAGCCCAACCCTAACCCCTCAAAGGAGTCCCCACAAGTTTGTCTGTGCTGAGGTTGTGATGTTACCAATTTGTAAAATTACGTATACAAAATCTCAATAAAACACCCAATAATATAATCACAACTCTGTAGAGTTATAATTCTCCCCACAATTTATGCTGCTTTGTGTTGTGGGGCAGAATACTGTAATATAGTGTTCTCCTCATCCTGTGAATAAAATAAAGCATCTTTAAAGTTGTGGGACATTGAAAACCCATTTTTAAATGATTTTTTGGGATTATAATCAGTCACTTTGAGTTTTCCATGCAGGCTGAACATGAAAATAGTCACCCACACCTATCTCCTGCATTAGCTTCTGATAGAAAATAGACAGTGATACGCTAGGATTTGAAAAGTCTGACAGATCTACATCACCCTGGACATTCATGGACTCACCAATCTTGGCTCACGACAGGGAAGGCTGTTGTTGTTGTTTTAGGGTCTAGGAAACGGCATTGCACATCTCAACTACTAGAAGCTAACTGTTAGCATTAGCAACTCCACCACACAGCACAACTCCTCCAGGCTTGTGTTATTTGTGGAGATAAAACATGGTAGTGGTGGTGGAGGCGTGTTGCTGTTGTGCAAAAGAAATTATGAAGCAATTTAATTTAGTTAAATCACCTCGCTAGTTTTCAGAAGAGTGCATGATGAAGTATCTAAGGTTGCATTGAAGCAAAAAGACTTATCCAAAACTTTTTTCCTGTGGAACATACACACCTCTTATTTATTCAACAAGTACAATTTGTCACGTGGATTTGAATAAGTGACTAAATGAAAAACTAGTGATGAGAAACATCATGCCATCCTTCGTGATGGTAATCTCCTTCATGCTAATGCATGTCTCAACATCCTCAGTGACACATGTCAGGTTGTAGTTTATGACAAGTATGGATTACATAACAGCAGCTGGCTAATCCCCACCACAGGAACACGAGCATCACTTCCCTCTGATCTGATTTTTTGGTGCTTTCCTATTAGGTTCTCTAAATGCAGAATGTCATGAAAATTAATTTTTAACGCTTAGTCGATTTCTTCATGTTCCCATAAACACATGGGGCAGATAAGTAACTTTGTGTTTGGAAAATAATAGATGTGATTCTAGCTCTTACCTTTTTTGGCCTTTGATCCACATCACATACAATTTAGTTAAAAATATTCATAAATAACTCAGATGATGAATACACACAGAAGAAATATAGTTGAAAATGCAGATTTCAACTGGGAATGGGTCCAGTTTTCTCATTTTCTGCAAAGAGCTTGCAACTATTTTCATTCCTGCTCATTTTGAACACTGTTATCAGCTTTGGGAAGATGGTGATGGTGTCAGAAGGTCTTTGTGAAGTCAAAATGATTTCAGCGCAGAGAACGAAGAGCACGTACAACCCAAACACGTTCCTTTCAACAACTGTGAGGCAACATCTTCTAAGAGTGTTTGGAGAGAAATATATAGTTGTGGACCTTGCAATTAGATCTAACCCCTGCAAGCTGCGATGGCCATGCCGTGAGCGAAAAACAGTTTTAGCCTTGCATAAAGCTTTTCATCTGAGGAGGGATTAGTCTATATGGAGTCTGGGTAGATGTGAGATAGAAATGTCATGGCAGGGCATTTTTAGCTTATGTCTCAAATGGAACATCTTTGATCAAACTCCAACAATCTTCACTTGTTTTGAATTTGTAAAATTGAAAAGTAAACTGGTAATGTCTGAGGTCGTTTTAGGGAGAGCTGTAGTCATTTTTTTCCTTATCTAAATCTTCGTTCCAATAGATTATCTAAATGTCCAACCTCAAGGCAGAAGGGAAGGACTGAGATTGTGCAAAACGATAAAACTTCAGGGAAGAGAGTAAGAAATGTAAGAGGGCAGGTGGTGCACTGGAGATTTGATCGATTCAATTTTATGGCTAAGGAGAATTTGAAAAATCATCACTCGCAGGATAGAGATCACAGCAAATATGCCTCCTGCACACATTTTCTCTTGATCTGAACAAGTTGCTGCAAAATGAGACACAATTTCTCCACATAACCTGGGGTGGCTGGGGGAGGGTAGCAGGAAACTGAGCACATTTACTGCAATTTATTTCACGTGTTTGGTTTTAGCAATAAAGGATTAGCATCAGCAGATGAACTAACTGACTGGATTAGTGTTCTCAAAGCTTAATCTGAAGATGGTGTGAAACACACACACACACACACACACACACACACACACACACACACACACACACACACACACACACACACACACTCACACATACACACACTCACACACACACACACACACACACACACACAAAGGGGGGAACAAAACGAGGCAGTCATGCTTCAGATCCGATCCCAGTGCGTTCGTGCAAAAATTGTTTTCTGTGATTAAGTAGTCAACGAGCATACTGTTTATTTTCCCAACACTCAGCCGACAAAAAATAGACCAGCGGGGCTGCAGTTATTTCTGCCAGAGCATGTCAGGGAAAGGCAGCAGGAGCCTGCGTGTGTCTGAGGCCAGCCACTATCACAACCTGAAAAACATGATTCTGTGCTCAATCTGATCCCAGTGGATAACGTGTGTGTGTGTGTGTGTATGTGTGTGTGTGTGTGTGTGTGAGATCGTGTGTGAAACATGATTGTACGCTGAAGTGCAAACATCAATTCAGCAGGAAGAAACGGATGACAACGTCTCCTTCTCGTTTTCCTCTTCTCTTTTCCATCTCGACCTGTTGGTGTGATGCCCCCCCTCCTGTAACCATGGAGATACGTTGAGTAATTAAATACCCCGCCTCCCCTCAGCTATTCACACAGTACAACCAATTAGCAGTTTGCTGGATCTGTATGGATTGGTGTTTGGTCTTGGCAAGCTGCAGCACATGTTTGCTTTACGGTGTGTTTTACACAGTGTGTGTGTGTTTAGATGAATTTGACACAGAATTGGAGCAAATCTGGGCATGGTAGACAAAAGGTTGATCTGTATAAAAACACACATCTAAGTCTGCTATTAAATTACTGCCAGAGTGTTTATTCTGTAACAAAGTGAGGAGATTTGAGTGTTTGCTAGTAGTTTTCTAAGTTTTACATGTAGCATGTTTAGTCTAATTTTATATATCATATGGAAAACTGTGTACTGTGCCTTTTGTTATTGCTTTTTTAATGCAACGGAAACAAGCAAGCACCTGCTTTGATGACTCTTCTGTGCCCATCCATCCATCCATCCATCCATCCATCCATCCATCCATCCATCCATCCATCCATCCATCCATCCATCCATCCATCCATCCATCCATCCATTTTCCGCAATCTGCAATCTTGTTCTTTCGGTCACTACCCAAAGCTCGTGACCATAGATGAGAGCTGGAACATAGATCCACTGGTAAATCAAGAGCTTTGCCTTCTGGCTCAGCTCTCTCTTCACCATGACAGACCAGTACAACGACTGCATCACTGCAGATGCAGCACCAATCCACCTACCGATCTCCTGATCAATCTTTCCTTCACTCGTGAACAAGACCCTGAGATACTTAAACTCCTCCACGTGAGGCAGAACCTCATCCCTGACCTGGAGAAGAAATTCTATCCGTTTCTGATTCAAGACCATGGGCTCCAATTTAGAGGAGCTGATTCTCATCCCAGCTTCGTCATAACTCGGATCCAAACTGCTCCAGCAACACAACTGGTGCTGGAACCTTTAAAAGACACCTGTGACTGAAGGGCATTTGACATTGTAGCATGGCTGATATTGTGTTATTGGAGGATTTGGCAGAGCCTGCACTCTGAAGGGAATGCATCTTTTATGAGTGCCCGCCCTGTAACCAGAGGGTTGCAGGTTTGAGCCCCATCTGTTGCAGTTGTTGTGTTCTTGGGCAAGACACTTCACCTGCCTTGCCCGCCTGTGATAGTCGGAGGGACCGGTGGCGCTAGTGCTTAGCAGCCTCTCTTCCGTCAGTGCGCCCCAAGGCAGCTGTGGCTACATTGTAGCTCATCACCACCAGCGTGTGAATATGTGTGTGCATGGGTGAATGACTGATTGTGTTGTGAAGCACCTTGAGGGTTTGTAGAACCCTAGAAGGTACTATGTCTAATTCAGGCCATTTACCAATTCATGTCTGTGTTCTTCTAGAGGTTTTCCAGGCTCTGTCAGGAGACTGTGGGGCATTTCCTATTACCTTTGTGCCCCAGCCTTGGATAAGGAGAAAACATAAATGTGATATTCATGGACTCAATATTCATGGGAATAACCTCCCACTGAGTCTGAGCTTTTTGTTTATGAATTACAAACATTTTCTGTTTCAAAAACATCCGTAATTACCAGAAATCTGAGTCTTTCCAAGTCAAATTGTATTCATGTCAGTTCCTGTGTAATTGCTATTCCACCGTGTTTCTGCTGATTTCCTGGAATAAAATGTCTTTGTAACACGTTCAGAGATCAGTCAGAGAACACCAAATTCTTTGTTATCTAATTAATAATCCCATGTGGTAATGATGCTTCACACAAAGACCTTTTTCAGTAGCAAACTATAATGTCAGACATTTGATTCTAAAAAATGGTAATAATTTTAAAAAAGCCAACCCTGAACATTTGCTCAGATGAGAGGCAGCAGGTGTTTTAGGGAGACTCAGCAGGTAGGACATGTTAATGCCCCAGGGTGCTCATATTGATGGGCCCACATGCAAAATACTACATGGAAACAGATGGATTAGAGGATGACAACGTCTGGCAGGTTACAGGAGAGAAATGTCTGACTGAAGTTTAATGTATTTTTCTTTTAAAAAATCTTCTTCTCCATCTGCTGAAGGAATATAATGATTCTTTTTTGCCAAGATGTTTCTTTCAGGGACAAATTTGCATTTATGTTTTACAGCAAAATTCATCACACTTACCGTGCTGCTAAACACTGCAAGAGAACAGTGATGATCTGTATGCGTATCGGGGTTTCAGAGTTATGTTTTTTAATGCCACTTTCTTGCTCTGTCTCTGTGTATGTTTGGATTTTTTTTGCATGCATGTGTGTCCTGATTTGTGCCTTCAGCAGTGAGCTAGCCCTGACCTCACTGACACCAAGTCTCTGTTCCAGCTAGCTCATAACACCTCAGTACTCTCTCTGCTTTCATAGTTTTACAAAACTCTGCAACTCACAGCTCAGCATCAAAACATTTTAATTCCAAAACTGCAACAGTCTGTCAAACCATGTTGAGTTATTTTTTTCGATTCATTGATTAATTCAGTCATTTTAATTGAACTGCGAGAGATTTCAATGCTCCATTCATGAGTTGAGGCACAGTGTCTAACCAAACCATCATGTATTAGCAATGCCTTCAGCCCCAGAGAAAGACAGACACATTCAAAATAAACAAATCAAATTGAATAAAGTTATTGCAGTTTTAGCTCATTTGTGATATCACTATCATGAGCAAGATTACAACTTTATCAATTAAATGTTTTTTTTTTCTTTTCTCCTCATTTACAATAACATAAACATTTAATGTGTACACACGCATATTTTATTTGAGATATATACAGACCCTGCAACTTACTGGGTAAACTAAATAAAGTTTCTTTTCAAACTATGTTCACCGCAGCGAGGTCGGGGACTCTTAACAAAAGGGAAACTTTTAGATATTTTCTCATCAGAAAATGTAGCAAAAATTCAGCTGTTCCTGTTCGTTTTTGCCTGCAAAACAATAAATTAGCCTGGTAATGTCTGCCATAGACATGAATATGTAGACGCGCCATCGGGTGCTGGAGAGCGTAACAGCGTCGCCACCATATTGGGTAGGTTCCTCGCTCTCCAAACCCAGCTGGAGTCAACGCAGGGTGGGCAACTATGCCCGTTTTTTGTGCAGCCTGTTGTTGCAACTTCCGAATAAACAGATTACGTGGGATTTCTGTTGACGTTTCTAGCCTATCTGTTGGGATTTTATATTTTGATTTATTTATATTTACATTTTTGTTATCATGCCATACCACATGTCTGATTTTTTGAGACAGCCTAATAAAATGTGTTTTTTATTTGGGTAAACACCTTCCTCAGTAAAAATAAATGCAATGGGGGCCAATGGGAACCCATCCAAGATGGCCGCCCGCTGCTAAGCCAGCTCCAATAGGCAGTGTGGGTCCATGTTACGTCTACATATATAATGTCTGCAAACTGTTAGCATGTTTAAGCTAATATCATAGTTTAGTCATAGTCAGGTTAATGTCAGTCGTGTTATGTGTTGTGTTGAAATGAGCATGCAGCACTAAATTTATTCTAAACTTTATTCTCTTAGTTTAGCAGAGTACAGCTACATGTTGGCAACTGTATCCTTCTTCTTCTTTGACCTTCAACCCAATAACCTTTAACTATAACTTAAACAGCATATCTTCAGTCAGCCAATTATACTTTTTTACTAACGTTTTTTTCCTCAATATTTTACACACTATCAAGATTATGTCACATAATCTTCCATCCAACATGGGGCTTGCCTTACATGAACTGGGGCACTAAACCCAGCAGAAGTGCTTGGCTGAACCACAGCAGGTGGTTACACATGCAGCAAATCCAACATAAGGGAATCTGGAACAGCAACCCATGGAATATCTGATTGAGTCAGGCATGAAGCCCGTCTTGTAACAGATAAGTTCCCTGAGCTAACTGTTTTATGATGCACAATGGTTCAGAGAATCTCTGGTGCGCTTTTGGAACATGTGTCAGCTTCTGAATGCAAACTTTCTCTCCCTCTCAGAAGGCAGGAATATGTGCACCATGTCTCCTAACTGTATAAACCTATATCTTGTACTGGTAAGCAGCAACTCAATCAGACACATTTGCAACATCAGTCTCCTTAACAGCAGAAGGGAGAGCATGCAAGTGAGTGTGCATTTTTTCTCCCGAGAAGCAACTCAGAAGGAGAGACCTCAGTGGTAGAATGAGGTGTGGAATGGTAGACCTGTAGGAAGTTTGTCACAGTCTGTTGCTACGGCTCATTTTCAAGAACAGCAGACTGGGTGCAACCCTTGAGCACCCGGTGAAACCCATTGGCAGCGGGGTGGTAAACAAAAGTTCGTATGTGCTGCATGTTGGAACGCAGGAATGCAGCAAACTCAGCAGAAGTAAACTGACTTCAGTTATCAGAAATGGTACGAAAAACTAAAGTGAGGAAACAGTTTGTGTACACTTTCTCAGCTGCAACTGAAGCTGCAGAAGCTACTTCTGGCCATTTACTGTGATAAACTACCAGCATGACTGCATATTTGCTGTCCCAAATAGCAGTTTCATAAGGGCCCTCAACATCGATTGCCACTTTTTCCCATAGCTGAGAAGGAAACAGCAGTGCATCACCCAGCAGTGCATGCTGGGAACTGGGCCACATTCTTGTTGATTGACGGCTCCTTCTTGAGGGCACTTCTATTGGTCAATGTGTGAATGATTTCTAGTGCTGTGGAGTCATGGGAGGGACCAGTCCCAGAACAGGGTCAGATAGTCCAATCTAAACATTTTTAAGTTCCTTTAGAATTTTTAAACTACGTAGCACAGCTTTAATGCTTTCCAACACATAAACATTAAAAAGAAGAGAGCATTACATGATGTGTGATCTGTGTAGATATGTGAGGGTAGCCTGGATGAATAATCTAATTATGCAAAGAAACTTTAGCCTCTGTCTGTCACACACATGGTTGCTGTGGATACACACACATCCTCACCTCCCCTGATGGGGTGGGCTGTACACATGACAAATATTACCTTGTTTGCATCTACTGAGATACTGCCGGGCTTGACAAACCATCAGTATTTTATCACATGGGAATGCGAACAGACTGGTGAAGCTGCTGACATTTCTAGTATCATCTGTCATTTTTAGATCTCACTGTCTATAGTAATATTTTTATGAAGTGGGTCGACCATGTTTGCTCTGTTGGAAGCTGATCTGCTTTCTTTATGTGGGCTCTTGAATATTATTTTGTTATATCTGATCTGTCTGTCATTGTTAAATTATCTCCAGTTTTTTTTATTTTTAAATGCTGTTGTTTGAGCAAGCGTGTGGTTTCAGATACCTGATACGGTGTGTGTGTGTGTGTGTGTGTGTGTGTGTGTGTGTGTGTGTGACATACAACCCACTCTTCACAAATGCTCCATGCAGTCTGCTTGTAATCAGGATTTAAAAGGCACTGACGGAGGTTTTTAAAGTCATGCCAGGTATTTGGGGTTCAATGATATCTACCTGGCTACAGATGGTGCCTTAATAGAAATGTTGATTCATACACAAGGATTAAAAGGATGAATCTGGTGACTTTATACAATTTCCCCTTGTGGGTATAAGTCATTAAAATACAAGTTTTAGCCTGGTTTTCAGTATATTTACACTCCTTTAATTTGTGACAAAAATGTCTAAAACACCGTAGATCAGAAATATTCTCATCTGCAGATTTGAGGCATTAATGAAGAGTTTCAGCTCCAAGCTGATTCTCTTTAGAAATCACTTTAAATAAGCTTCACTGCTTATATTTATGATGATGTAGGCGCAAATATCGGCCACTGCAGTTGTTTTAGTGATGTGGTGTTAGCTCAGTTAGCAGTGAGACTTGAGCCATAGAAAATAAGCAATCACACACGTGACAAGTTTTTTGTTTTATGATGCCTAAGAAGTCTCAAAGTATTGAAAATCAAGCCGATGTTTGTCTTAATCTCTGTCACCTGAAACACTCTGGGTGTCAGCAAGGTGATTTTCCAATTTGTTTCTGTATTGGCGTTCGCTGTGACAATTCCAGACACAGCCATTTGTGTGTGTCCAATAAATGGTGCAATATTTTTTATAACAGTGTTTGCAATGTGAAGAAATATTGTTGCAACATTGATTTCATCAGGAGCCACCGTCCAAATCAGGTTCACTTGTGGCAACTGTTAAACGCAGCTGAGTCGTAGCTCTGCAGTACAGATCAAATGCACGTGTACATTTTAATTTAATGATCCATGGTCTTTGGGTAAATATTCTCCCACAAGCAGGACTCTAAGAGCCAACTTGGATCCTATAATGTGGGGAAAAAAGGTCTTCAAGTTACTGGAAGAGCTCCATGTTTGAGTTCCTCTTTCAGGCATAGCCCTGCTTGGTTTGGACAGAGATTATTCAGTTAGGTTGGTTTTCTGATGTTGTTTATTGGATCATAAATGCTGCATAGCATTGAGCTTAGATGACTTTAAAATCACCTGGCTTTCATTGTCACACACCTGGACTTAAACAACAAGAAACCTTTGAGTTTCCATTTTGTAGTTCAGAATTTTTACTGCATTGTGGTGATGAGGCTTTGTTTTTTCAATTCAATCACAAATTCAGTTTTCATATTTTATGTTATAATTTTCTTGTCACTAGTTAATCACAAAGGATCGCAGTTATGTCTCAATTTGTTCACTGTTCACATCATTTTCATCATAATTTACTTACAAATCCCTCAGGAAACTCTCAGGCTTATTGCATTTTCGGACTGACGGGAGACTAAATGGAGATGGATTCCAGATGGGTTCAGATTACTGCAACTGTGACAGTAGGGTTTGAGAGGAAATCCAGCAACAAGATGACGATGTCCTGAAAACTCTCTCGTGAACACTTGCCAACAGTTGCAGCTGAAGGAAATTTATTAAAGTAAAACTTAGCAAACATTTATAAGTAAAAACAGGTTGAACAAGAAAGCCACCCAAAATCTCCATATCTAGTTCCAGTTTGATCCTCAAAGGTTAACTAACACCATATGTGGAGACTTATTTCATACACACTTCCTGTTAGAAAAATGTGCCTAAAAGAGGTGTCGCCTGGCGGACCGAGAGAGCAGCACTGAGGCAGTGATTGACAGCACCCCCCTCAACCCCAGTGTGCTCTCTGAGTTTCTCAGTTGGAAAAACTAGTCGTTAACAAGTGCGTGCACACGAGCACACACATACAGCAGACTCACCACTCAGTAGAATGAGCAGACACAGAAATTTCAGCAGGCTGGAGGATTTCCTCTCCATCTCAATCACTAGAAGAAAGGGGGATAAGGACGCTTTTATAAGGAGGCGAGCGGCTCCGAGCCGTAACGTGTCATATCGGTTGGTGAGTGGCCGAGACTCAGCTGGAGTCCAGTGCAGGGCAGCCATGTAGTACGGTACAGATGACGTCACCTTGTACATCTTAGCAATCAGCTGTGGCTGATTCTAAATCAATGTAGAGCAGAGTTTTAACCTGGAGATGGAGAAATAATTACGGTTTGGGGCTGAAATATTATATTTGAAGTAAGTTGCACTAAACTGCCAAACTAATGACTACACATGTCTACAGCACTATTAGACACTCATCTATACAGGTTATCAGCAAAAAACGGTTGATTTAGGTGTTACTCGCTGCACTTTCACTGAGAAACCATGTTTTACTTAATATTTTTGAAAATGATCAGTCACTCTGAGTTTAACATGCAGGCTGAATGTGAAAATAGTCTTCTACCCCTATTTCCTGCATTAGCTTCTGATAGAAAATAGAGAAAAAAAACACTCAGAAAAGTCGCAGGTCATGGGTCTTGCAACAGAAAAATGACCCAAAACACAGCTAAAAACACCCAAGAATGGCAAAGGGGAAAACATTGGACTATTCTAAAGACTACAGCGTACATTTTAGGACATCCTCAGGTCTCAGGTGTCAGGTCTCAGACTTCAGACTATGGAATAAAAGCCTCAGGTTTCAGGAAAGACAGCTTCAGGAAACATCCTCAGGTCTCAGGTGTCAGATGTCAGATATCAGGTCTCAGATGTCATACTTCAGACCATGGAAAAAAAGTATAGGGTTTCAAAAAAAACAGCTTCAAGAAAAATGTTGTCAAATCAAAAGTCTTCAGGAAAAATGTTCCTGAAACCTGAGACTTTTTTCCATGGTCTGAAGTCTGACACCTGAGACCTGACATCTGACACCTGAGACCTGACATCCGACACCTGAGACCTGACACCTCACATCTGACACCTGAGACATGACACCTGAGATCTGACACCTCACATCTGACACCTGAGACATGACACCTGAGATCTGACACCTGACACCTGAGACTTGACACCTGACATCTGACACATGAGACCTGACACCTGAGACCTGACACCTGACATCTGAGACCTGACACCTGACATCTGACACCTGGGACCTGACACCTGAGACCTGACACCTGAGACCTGACACCTGACATCTGAGACCTGACAACTGACATCTGACACCTAAGACATGACATCTGACATCTGACACCTGAGACCTGACACAAGACATCTGACACCTGAGGCATGACATCTGACATCTGAGACATGACATCTGACATCTGACACCTGACACCTGAGACCTGACACCTGAGATCTGACACCTGACATCTGACACCTGAGACCTGAGACCTGACACCTGAGACATGACATCTGACATCTGACACCTGACACCTGAGACCTGACACCTGAGACCTGACATCTGACACCTGAGACCTGACATCTGACACCTGAGACATGACATCTGACATCTGACACCTGACACCTGAGACCTGAGACATGACATCTGACATCTGACACCTGACACCTGACACCTGAGACCTGACATCTGACACCTGACAACTGACATCTGACACCTAAGACATGACATCTGACACCTGAGACCTGACACCTGACATCTGACATCTGACACCTGAGGCATGACATCTGACACCTGAGACATGACATCTGACATCTGACACCTGACACCTGACACCTGACATCTGACACCTGAGACCTGACATCTGACACCTGAGACCTGACACCTGAGACCTGACACCTGAGACCTGAGACCTGACACCTGACATCTGACACCTGAGACCTGAGGATGTTCTAAAATGTACACCATAATACGGGCCTTCTATGAGCCCTGGCCTCAATCCTATTGAGCATCTTTGGAAGGATCTGAAACATGCTGTCTGGAAAAGGCGCCCTTCAAACCTGAGACAACTGGAGCAGTTTGCTCGTGAGAAGTGGGCCAAAATGCCTGCTGAGAGGTGCAGAAGTCTCATTGACAGTTACAGGAATCGTTTGATTGCAGTAATCGCCTCAAAAGTTTTTGCAACAAAAAATGTAATTAGGGGTACCATCATTTTTGTCCAGGCCTGTTCCGTTAGTTCATTTTTTTTTTATAATTCCATTTACGCATGGTTGAAAAGCAATGT
The DNA here is from genome assembly GCA_006937985.1 of Aphyosemion australe. Lineage (NCBI taxonomy): Eukaryota > Metazoa > Chordata > Actinopteri > Cyprinodontiformes > Nothobranchiidae > Aphyosemion > Aphyosemion australe. The sequence continues at coordinate 2,033,207 of SSNS01000035.1, forward strand.
CTGACTTTCATTGGTTAAATTTCATAGAGTTTTTATTCATTATTACCTTTGTCAGATTCAAGTTATTTCTGTGACCATTGTAGGTTTTTCTTTCATTGACCGAAGGGTGCCAACAATTTTGTCCACGTCTGTATATAATATACACACACATACACTTGTGTGACATTTTATAACTGAATGGCGAGATTCTCAGCAGTTTAATGTTCTCTTTTGCATTCAGGCTTACTTAATAACACTTATTTGAATAAAAGCATTTTTAATCACCACACCATATAAATGTGTTGTTTATTTAGTGTTATTGTGAGCGTGTTTTTGTAATGGATGATTGTATTAAAGGCTCGAAGCCTTGCAGGCTGGGAGCCTGGCCTTAGGCTGTCAGTTTTATTGTTTTTGACAAAAGTCGGGCTCTACTAAATAAACTACATCAGACTTTTGCTGCCAGTATTTGTTATGGAAAATGTTCCAGCACTTTTTAAGTTTCATTCTTGGTAATTGTTAATATCAAGACACATAAGTAAGTACTAGGCTGAAATAAAACATTTACATGGTACAAGGTGTTCTCAATTTAAAAAACAAATAACATTTTAGGGATTAAACTCTCTAATACATGTTAAATGACAAAATGTGTGTGTGTGTTCATTTGACAGCTGAAAAATGACTCATTCCTGTGCCTTTTGTTGCATTACAGAGCAACTTAATGTGGACTAGTAGTTACAGAAGCAGCATTAGGCAGATGAAGCAGACTCTCTTAATATCTCAGCTCACGCCTGAGGCAACACACTGAGGAAGAGACTTCAAAGTCTTCAGATAAGAGGATAAACACCTGATGCTGAACTTGAGAGAACTTGACAGGTTTAATAGAGCAAAGGGGGTCTGTGTGTGAACTGGAAGTTCACTTAGAGCTTAATTTAGTTAACGGCTGATTGATTAGGAATAAGTAAACAGCTAAATGTGCATCAACGTCTTTTTATACAAACCTTTTTTTAACTGAAACTGTAACAATAAATGATTTTGTCTCCTGTGAGCATTGTGAAGTCTCCTCGTTTAGCTCACTTTGTCCTTTCTCCCAGGACCCAAGCATTGTTTGTGTGCTTTGAAGATATTTGATGGAGAAGATGCTGTGCTGCTAAACAGAGATGGTGTGGGGGGAGGGGCTTTAGTCTGGTTATGTGTGTGTGTGTGTGTGTATGTGTAGCTGCTGCCTGGGGGGGTGGTTGCGTGTAGGACCTGCCTCTCAGAGTAATTGAAAAATGTGACCTGGAAAATGTTTGCCCAGCGGAGCATGAAAGTTACCTCCACAGCAACGGTGGAAAGCTCAGCCGCGGCTCACCTGGCCACTGACAGGGAGAGCCCCGTATTGGGTGGTAGCAAAAGTTAAAAGCCACTTTATCCTTCAACCACAAGCAGACACATGCATTATTTAACAGCGCTAAAGAATACCAGATTGACCAAGATAAAAAGGCAAAAAATTCAAATGAAATTTCTATCTATGAGCTGTGAGGAAGGAAAAGAAGATCTCATAAAGGGCAAATGGTGAATCTAACTCAACGTGTAATGTCACAGAAGGGGAGAAAAAAAAGTATGAATTTGCATTGAAAGGCATCTGACCTTGTGCTGTCTGCAAACTAAGAGGTGGTGTAACATGCAGAAAAAGCAGTGGAAAGCAGAATTTTATTTCCCAACTCTTCCCTATTGTAGACGAGGATTCACCTCAGACCGTGGTGTAATATGCAGAAGATTGCATGGCAGATGTAATCAGTGTGAGTAAGACCTGTGAATAGCCTGTAATGATAGTCTACAATCAGAAGCCCTTTGTCTAAGACTGCAGTGGAAAAACAACCTGTGTATCTTTAACGGTATTCTTTTGTCAAATTTCAGCAAAACAGATTCAAACTGATTAAATCCTGTTTTTGTGCATACATTAGCAAATGTGTCATGGAATTTCACGTGTGTGATTTTATGTGTTATTTATCTGATACACTCTACACCATATTTGAGCTAATCATGGTGAGTCTGTTAGCAGAACTGATGAGTGCTATTATGTTTTTGTGATATTTCAGCAATATCAAAAATTGCAATAATGCCAAATGTATCTCAAAGGACACGTGCAAAAATATCAACTTTATTCATGTTTTGTGCTTATTTTCTTACAGTGTGAGGGGAAAAAACGCCATGTTAAAAATGACACAACCTTTAAATAATTGGTTTGATAAAGGAGGAAATAAAATAAATACGTGAAAATGTCATAATCAGGTCTTAAATCAGGTCAATACATGACACATCACAGTTATTTCATTGATTTAATATGACTTGGACTGGGCCAAAATGTCAAAGAAGTGGATGAAAATGAAATACTCCATGATTTAGTGGCTTATAGACCAATGTGTAGGAGTAATATTCAGTTATTGTGATTAGTGTGCATTAATTCATGCATGGCTCTCTAAGAAGGATGTTATGACCTTTTTGAAGGTGTGTTTCAAAGTTCCAAAGTGCATTGCTGCCATCCTTTTATAGCTCCAATCTAACAGAGTTCACAGAAACATTATTATTAAACCCAGATGGCTTTAAACCTTAAATAACATGCAGTAAAACAAGTATGTTACAGCTGCCGGTGTGCAGCCCTGGTGCCATGGCCAGTGCTGCTCACTGCTCTGAAATCCAGCACCCTGGACAGCGCCTGTGCTGGCTGAGCCTCCCTCCCTTCCAGCCATCCCCAGAGCACCAGCTGCATCACATTAGTTATTGAGACGCTGAGGAATTAAAAGGATGCAGCTTCAGGAGAACGGCGAGAGGCAAACAGAACGGACGTCTGTTTCTCGCTCCACGATCCCAGTGATCTTGCTCTTTTTGGCCTTTTTTAAAAAACGAATATAGAACTTTGAAAGTATCTGATTTGAATTGAGTAGTTCTTCTGTTATTTAAATCGTGAATTTCATCTTTGATTCAGCCGCTCTTGTTTTGGAAAAATAGCCTTTGAGTATTTCTGTTGTACAAAAGTAGGATTGAATCTTTTGTCGTGACCTTCGTTAAAACTCCGGTTTCGTTTAGCCTATTTTATTTTAATCGGTCACTTGTTGCAGTCTCTCCCTGAGGCTCAGCTCCTCAGGTGTCTTGAGTGTAATCCTTTAGACAGTGTGAGTTAAGTTTATAGTTGTCTTGCTTTAACGTTAGAGAAAACTTTTTTGTCTTCATATTTATTTAATTACTACATCCAGTAAGGACTGAGACTTTTGTTTTAGTTTTGTTAATAAAGTTAATTTATACCGACTCACGCTCTGACTTCTTATGTTACTCCCCCCTTCACAGCGACTTCCATTTCCAGGGGCGTAACAAAGAAAAAGACATAGTTCACGTTTTTGGGTAAGGGCACTGCCTAACTGGGCCATTATAACTCACCAGAAACTCTGAACTGGCCTGGAAAATGGTCCTTTTGAGCCGGACCGGTGAAGTGGAGACTTGACTATTCTGTAAAGGTTCGGTAAAATGACTCTGACGTTCCAACAGTGGAAATAGGCCTTTTATTTCTGCTATTTTTTGTCAATGACCTTTCTAAACAAACCATACAAATAATGTCCTTAAGTTTCTGAAACATTTTACAGATGACTTGTGGAAGCCCAAGTTTTGTTTTTACCTTGAGGAAAAAAAGTTTTTCTCCTGTGAGATAATGGACTTCAGTTAGAAATAACTTAAGAACTCCTCCCAGTTTGATGAGCTGCAATGGATGCTTCTCCAAGAACATTGTGACTGCCTTTATTGGTCCAAAGCATTGTTTACACACACCTATATGCTCCAGACCAACAAACTGTCCAAATGTCTGTAAAAGGGCTACATTTACTGATTATGTGTTCATTGAGTGTTTAATCTTTTGCACCTGGCTGCTACTTACCTGCTGTCTATTTAAGTCTTACAGATGATTTATTTTTTTACTGGTGTTTTTGCCTTTTTGATTCAGTTTTTGTTAAATAATCTCCACATAGTGAATCATGCTATGTATTTTATTTCATTTGAGGCTATTATTACCTACATTCACCTGATATATAAAACCTGTCAAAAGACTGAAAGAGAATAGTAAAAGGATTTCTCATTAAACCTGATCTTAAAGAAGCCAAATAATAAATCCTTGATCGCATTATGCACCTGATAATTATGGAGCTGGAAGCCTCGCACCTGCTGGTTGTAACCTGATATTTATCGGGGAGGTGAGACTTCACAAATTTCTCTTCCAGCTTGTAATTTTTAATAATGTGATATGTGAACATGTAAAGCAGATTAAAGGAAGATTATAACCTCGTTAAATGTGGTTGAGCGAGTCGCTTTACAGTTGAGTCATAATACATCTAGTAGACCTGAGCTTTGTGCTCGCGTCGTTTATCCTAACTGCCATTTTCTTTTGCTAAAATTTCATAATTATGCAACTGCAAGAAACAAACAATTTGTCCACGGTTGCACACAGCTGTGTAAACTACTCATTTAGTTTAGTTAAATGACATCCTGGTAATAAAACCCAGATTTTTGCAGTGCAGATTAGGAGCTTGAAAGTGAGAGCTGGCCCTACTTGTTGCTTAAGACTCGTCACAGCGATTTAATTCAGAAGGATGAATGAATAGAGCACAAAGAAATAAAAAGAAATACTCAAACTAAGCTGTTCCCTAGACAAAATAAAATCTACTGTACATACATGGACTCCATCTTAATTTAAGGCTTTTTTGTTAGCTGAAAGCAATGCTTCACATCTTTTGAAATGTTTTTTTGTGGTTATGAACAATGTAGATCCCACCTGCTATAAAGAGGTCTGATGTAAAGTGTTGCATACAGTTCTGCTGCTAATTCTTTCAACACATAATCACAGAATTCTGTGCAAATAAGTAATTAACCTAAAAGTTATGACAGAATAGAGGTTTTCTAATTGTGAATCGCTGTGCTGTATTTGAGATTAGATTAGAATAGAATAGAATAAAATAGAATAGAATAGACTTTACTGATCCCACAGTAGGGAAATTCACTCGTTAAGGCAGCACCTATAGGAAAAAATAACAGGTAAATACACAAGGGTGTTAGGCTATTACTGTAACCTTCAACAATAAAAAAATAAAAATAAAAAATAGAATAAAAACAGAAAATAGAGAATTGCATTTCCAAGGAGAAACTGCATAAAAGACAGAGACATACAAATGTGCATCTGGGTATTGCACATGTACTGAATGTAACACTGATGTTAGTGTGTAACAGAATAATGCCAGTAACAGTTAAGCTGTGGAGTTAAACACTCTTATTCCAGTGGGAATGAATGACCTACGGTAGCGTTCTGTTTTACATCTTGAATGTCTCACTTCCCAACCCTGGTCCTCAGGGAACACTGTCCTGCATGTTTTCCATGTTGCCCTTTCAAACACCAGTGTTTCCCTGCTGCCACACACCTGACTTAAATGAATGAGTGATTAACAGGCATCTGCAGCATGTAATGTCCTCCTGAGGAGGCAATCTAAATCAGGTGTGCTGAAGCAAAGACGTGGAAAACATGCAGGACAGTGTGCCCTGAGTAGCAGGGTTGGGAAACACTGTCTTAATCTACCGCTAAAGGAGCTGTCCTTGGACTTGACAGTTGTTTTAAGATGGCAGACGTTCACGTTGATGGTAGAATGTCACCCTGGATAGATCTAATCTCTGTTTTTTTCCAACCTGAAATCAAAGAGCTACAAAAAATTGGAAAATATGAATTCTTCCTAACTTTATCATCTTCTTTTCTCATCTTGGACTTTTCTTGTTCCTCTCATGCATGTGTAGGTTTTCAACCAAGTTTCTTTAAACTATTTCAAACACACATTCTGGTTAATTAGAGACTTAATTGCCCTTATTTACAAGTGTGAGCATAAATGGTTGTTTGTATATGACACTTTGCTATACTGGTGACTTCGTGGTGTATGGTACTCATGTCTCTCACTCAGACCCAGCTCCTTATGATTGTGGAACCAGGAACAAACATGGATGAATGGATGACGTTTCTACAGAACTCCACTTCCAAAGTTTTCACCTATGACTTTTTTTTTTCGTCACCCAACTTCTAACCTCTTCCATGCTTAAGTCCACACACGGAAACAAATCAGATCCACTCATTCCTGCAGGTCCGGTGAGACACAACGTTTCATTTGTCATGTGGTATTACTGGGAACTGTCCAGGCTCGGAGACGGAGTCTAACTGTGCTTGTTGGCCTCAGAGAGTGTTGTAGTAAATGCTTCAGGGCCAGAGCAGAGAACAAGCTAATTATGGATCGGCTGTGTGTAAAAGGAACTTATTCTTCCATCTTTAATGAGGACATTTGCATGTTCCATTAAACTGATGTATGTGTGCAGACATCACATCATTGAATATTACAAATGAGCTCCAGGAGTAAACTCCTGAACTAAAGCTGGAACGATCAACTGGTGAACCTTCTTGAGCTTTTTATTTTACTAGACGAGTCACAGAAAACTACTTGCAGATGCTCCATTTTCATGACTGTGAAATAGTAGCAAGTCATGTGATCACGTCAGTCGTTTTAGAGAACTGTAGCATCCTCTCCACCGCCTCGACGCTGCATCACCGCCAACAGCAGCATCATCATCAGCCTCTACAACCCCAACATGAGATAAAAGGAGGGCCGTATCAGGTAATGTATAAATGAGAGTACAAACAAGCTAGTAAATAGTGTGAATCTAATTAAAAGATAATGTCAGCTATTTTGTCTCAAATGTTCCTACTGCTCTGGGTCTATCTTCCCGCCCTGGGGCTCACTATCTGTTGAGCGCTCCTGCTCTCTACATGAAGGCTGTGTCTTTAGTTACGCAGCTATCTCTGCTTCCTCACACCAGACAGCATCTTTCTGACCCGGTGGTGTGTCTTCCGGCCGTCACGCTTGACCACATGGACCCCATTTCTCTTGCATGAAGATCAAATGTCCTGTTTAGTTTCTCCACAAGCACGCTGGAGCTGAATTTGGAACATATCCACATGCACGCTGTACATTTGATGAGCTGTTTTCAGTGTAGACATGGTTTCCTCTTACTCAATATGAAATCTAGTAACAGAATTGAAGTACATTAGTATTCAGCATATGGAAACTCTGCTCTTTGCACCCTGCTGAAAATGCCTCCAGAATTCCTTTTCTCTTTGAGGATGGCCAGACTTTAAGCAAACATGTCTTCCTAGAAGGATAATATTTCTGACAGGAGGATTGACCAGCCCTATCTCCAGAGCAGCAACTGCATGCTTTCAAAACGAGCATCGCCCCACAAACTGGCCGCTGGAGGGGAACTTGAAAGAACAGGAGGGAGAGCACCTCTGACGATGGTTTAGCATCGACCACTGACAGCTGACTTCAAAGACCCAGTTATGAACATGACAGGCAGCCGGCGCAACAGGCTTTGAATCCAGTGCACATTTTTATCAAGGATTTATGCTCTGTTTAGGGAGAGGCTTTTTTTTCTTCTTTTGCAGCACCAGGAATTTGATTTGACTATATATTTCATCTGTGTCTCTCCCAGGTTTCTACTTTGTGTTGATGTGGATGGAGCTTGTATTTTTACGAGCTTATGATTTTATTCCACATGGCAGCTGTTGATATTAGAACCTTTGATTCCCGAGAAGTTCTAAAGAACACCACCCTCCAGGGTGCAAGTTGTTTATTTGCCCAGATGTGTATTAATCTAATCAATTTGCCTCAACTCACACCTTGTGGTGAATTGTAACAGAGCTGAAGTGAGAGTAAACCAGTTTAAAGATAAATCTAATTCTCCATGACACAGTTTTACTAAGTCTAATAAAGGCATAATCTGGTATTTATACATTCAGTGGCTTACCTTAGTTATGATGCTGATTTGGTTTGTAATGTTGTTGACTGGGAAATGGGAAAAATTTGACTGCTGCAGTTTTTTTTTTATTAAATTTTCCATCAATCCGTTCATTTTCAAAACCTGATCCTGTTCAGCGTTACGGAGAACTTGTGCTCCAACAACCGTGGGGTGAGAGGCAAGGGACACTCTGGACTGGTCACCAGTTTATCACAGGGCCACACAAAACCACTTTTAGATCCTATTTTTAAAATGGTACCAAACTCTCACAATCCATTTGTTGAAAGCATCTCTGATCCATGTTGGGAGGCAGCAACAGAGCTGAAATGTCCATGATATGGAATTGTGGAATTGTGCATAATCTGACAGTCAAGCTGCTGTTGAATAAAAAAAGAAAAACACACCAAGAAGATAATTTCCATCAAAGTGAATTATTAGATTTTTAAAGTGCATGATAATGAGAGATAAAGCACAAGATGATCATGACTTATTTGTCATCACTGTCTCAAAAGGAATGGTAAATGGTATTGGTTGCCTAAGTTGAGCACAGAACCCCACTGTGGCATCCAAAAAAACATAAGGAGGGGATCGTGCAATGGTCTTCAGAAATAAAATAATAATAAAAAAATCCTAATAGCATACTGTGTTTTTCAGTAATTGTTACAAAGTTGAAAACAATAGTCATTTATAATGATTCTTGAGGATTTCTTACACTTTGGGGAAAATGTTCTGTGGTCTAATTTGACATGGGTGGAATTTTTGGATGGTGTGCATCCTGTTACACTTGGAGTAAAACTAACTGCATTTAAGAAAAAGGTCATACCAACAGCCAAACATGGTGGTGGTAGTACGATGGTCTGGGGCCGCTTTACTGCTTCAGGACCTAGGACCACTTGCTATAAAATTATGATTTCTGCTCTCTGCCAGAAAACTCTGAAGGATGTCTGACTTCATGTTATGTTTTTCAGCACTGTAAAATCCAGTCTGCAATTTTCAGATTTGATAGCTATAGCCATGTTTTATGTGTGCTCAAAGTTTGGAAACCACTGGTTGGTACGGGGGACATGTCTGACACACATGTATGCACAGTTCTCACACTTGTTTGCTTCTGCAATCTCAGCTGCATGTTTTGAAATCACATTAATCCCATGATCTCACTGGGATTGATTTTCATGATGTGAATGACAAAATGAGCAGTAAAGGGGAGTTTTGCTTGCCTGGTTGTTGCAGAATCATGATCTGAAAGGAGCTATAAAGACGAACAAGCATTTATATACTCACACTTAAGGACAATTTAAAATGACCAGCTAACCTAACCTGTTGTGGGAAATCACTGGAGTGCATCCACACTTGCATAGGGAGAGCATTCAAAGGCCACATGAGAAGGACTAAGTTGGGGCTCAAATCTGTGACCTTCTTGCTGTGAGGTACTGTGCTAACAAATTGGGCTTCCATAAAAAAGGGCCGGAAAAATGTACTGCTCTGAAAAGTGTTATGAGGTCCACACTGCAATGCTTTGTCATGACAACAACCTATGGAATAATCAGACACTACAAAAAAAATATGGATCTTTTTTATCAAGCACTTCTCTTTTCTCAGAATAAAGTCACTGTCAGTACACACTGGTGTTTCCGACTGTGTCGCTCTAAAATTACCAACCCTAAAGACGTACTCACAGTCTTGTTGGTTTGGGGGCTTGACAGTGCACCCAAGTGTGAGTGTGCCCAAGCATGTGTTCTTGGGTGTGCTGCATTGTCATTCCGCCCTGGAAAATGACTTATTAAAATGAAATTACGCAGCGCCCTGACCCATGGCAAACGCCATGAGCTGCAATTTGTCTAGCGGTTGAGCTGTGAATAAAATCTGATTGGCAATAATTTGGCTTTGCTGTTGGTACAGCATCCTGTCCTGCACATCTTTTCTTCCTTCACCCATTTTCCTGCCCCCTCCGTAGCCTCATCATGGTTGCATTGATGGAAGGGTGAAACATTACTAATAAAGTGATCTGAGGTCAGCGAGCGCAGCAGTGTGATGCTGCCAAGTGGTCTGTCACAAGGTTGGGTTATAAGAAGCAAGAAGAGCTGACGGTAATGTTAAATGCCAAAACTGATTACTGATCTGCAGTAAAAGGGTGAATGCCTGTGTCATTGTGTGTGTGTGAGGGCTGAGTGTGTTTAAGTGCAAAGCTGCACAGATTGACACAATTGCACAGAGCTGTTTAAGCAGTTGTCTTATCCCCTCGCTTTGTGCCATATCACTGTGTTTTTTGCGTGTATATGCATGTCATGTCTGTTCATTGCTATGAGGGTTGGTTCATTTGTTTTATAAAGGCCATTCACCACGGTCATTCTAAAATAGAAAACAATTACGAGCAGTACTTTCCAATTTATCTCATTTGTCTGGTTTAATAAATGTCTTTTTTTCCCTCTCGCTGTGAAAAAACACACTGAGAAAGAAGAACTGAAGCTGTATGATAGAAGGAATGATAGAGGTGGGTAATGGAGGCAGGGTGTTAAAGACCGCGGTGCAGTGCTGGCCTTGGACAGGTTGATGTACTTCCAGCAATGAGCAGCTCATAAAAAGTGCTATCCGTAGGCCTTAGGAAGATATTCTATCTCTCCGCCGCTAACGGCACAGCCTAAAATCACCTGCTCCATCAAAGTCAGGCCCCCCTCTATAACATAAAATGCACCAGGAAAACAGCACGGGAAACAATAAGACTGTGCACATGTGCATTATTATTATTTGTGAGGAGACATTAGCTTTATTTAGCTTGAGAATTGGGAGGCTCAGAGCAGAGCAAGTGCTGCTGAACAGTTTTTGGTTTGGAATTTATTCAAATGTTTGAGTTTTAGATTTTTCTTTGCATTTTATGAAACTTGGTTTTATTTTAAAATGGTAAAGAAAGAATAAATCAGTCAGACAGAATCTTTAATTTGATTTTAACATAAAAAGGCACCCATTCACATTGTACAACACAATCAGTTTTCAATTATAATGACACTTTGCACCTGCAAACAGCACTTTGGCTCTCAAACCTTTATGAGTTTTCCATTTCCTCTGGATTATTGGCCACCGGGATTTGGGATGTGCTTTTTTGAGTTTTCTCATTCTTTGTAATTTGATGTTTCAACAAGTTTATTTAAAGAGTGAGTAATACCTAAATCAACTTTTTTTGCTGATAACTTGTATAGATGAGTGTCTAATAGTGCTCTAGACATGTGTAATCATTATTTTGACAGGTGCAACTTACTTAAAATGTAATATTTCAGCCCAAAACCGTAATTATATCTCCATCTTCAGGTTAAATATCTGCCCCACACTGATTTAGAATCAGCTATCCATACCTTGACTCACCCTATGCTGTCTTGCTACACTCTCAGGCCTTTATAAACCTTTTCTACTAGGGATGTAATGATTAAGACTTCCTTTTATCTCTAATACGGATCTGAGAAATTAAAGAATAATCTACCAATGATGAGTCTCTAAAACTTCTACAACACAGACATGCAGACTACAAACCAATAGTACAAGATAAGGTTTTTAAAATCAATAGATGTGAGCTCCAGTGGTGGATCACAGTGCAATGTCTCAAGAAAGAACACCAGCTAGTGATGTTAAAAGGACTCTACAAAGTACTGCGCAGAAGTTTAGGTGTGAAAAGAAGCTGTAAGCAAAGAATGCTTTCAAAAATGGAAGTGTTAATCATCACATACAGAGCAGCTTGTCTTGTCTAATGATTTCTGAGGAAATATTATTTTTTAAATGATAAAAATCCAAACAGAGTTTGATTTTTGGACACAGTATAGCATGTTAAAGCAACGTTCCGCAACTTTTACACCTTAAAATTATGCTTTTTTGTAAAGTTTTTGCATCATACTATTATCTATTATGTTCATTTTCATACCTGTGCTAGTGTTGGGGGGTCCCACGTCTGTTTACTGCACTATACAGTTTTTGAGCTTCGGGTAGCCGCAGGATGTACTGACTGGGTGTCGTTTTACGGAAGAATATGGCAAGCCAACGGGATAAAAAAGCGCGCGTTCTAAACCTGCGTCCTGTCCGCCAAAATGCGCGTCCTGAACACGCATTATGGCGGACATAATGCGAGTTTAGAACGCGCATTTTTTTAATCCCTTTGGCTTGCCATAATTGTATAACGTAGACTCGCTGTAGCAGCGGCAGATTCACCAAAGAAAGCTAGAAATCCCTCATCAGAGGAATATAGGAAAAGAAAAGAAGAACGTGATAGAGCAAGAGCAAAGACCAGAGTTATTATTGGGCCGTCTTTTCCTCGCTGGAGAGCTCTTTTAGAAAGAAAGGATTTGGAAAAGTTTGTTTTCGTTGTTTTGCCTGATATTAGGAATGTAAACATGCCTCTTATGCCCCAGAGAGAGATTTAATGTTACGACAGTGACGTTACGCAGCAAGCCTCTAGAGGGCGACAGAGACCATATAACTGCAAAGTTGCGGAATGCTGCTTTAAGGTCCTGGCTTGTTTATTTGCTGTGTGGTTCTTTATGAACCCCTCGCTCCCATATAGACATGCATTTTTTTTTACTATATAGTGCACTTAGGTGTCATCAGCAACTACAAATGTTAGGTAAAGAATAAAAACAGGGAAAGATTTGCTTCCAATGGTCTTAAACCATCAAAATTCCTGAAAAAACATCTTAAAATCATAAAATAACACAAATGATGTCAACTCAAAGCAAATAATTGCAAGAATTAAACCTGAAAAATCAATTATTAACATCAAACACTGAAAATAATTTGTTGCAGCGAGACCAGCACGGACATGCACATAAGCAGATTTACACATAAATCCATATAGATTCCCTATCCATGTGCTGTTGGGAGTCGTGTCAAACTGATAGCATATAGACAGTAATCATTTGGAACTAATCAAGTGTGCAAAACACTGAAAATTGAAGAAAGAACCCTCAGCAACCCAGAGATCCTGTGGCAGTACATGTTTTATAACAGCTCTGACAAGTTCACAACAGGCCACTTTATATAGAAGAAAAGTGAAAAGTTTCAGCACAGAAATGCACATGAACATGTGCATAGCCAAACTTCCCATGAATTAATTACAAAGCATACACAATCTATTAACAAACTCACACAGACACGCTTATTATCGAGCTTCAAACAACATACAGCATGCAACTTTCATAAGCTTCTTACGCAGCTTCTGTTTTAAGTCGAGATGTTTTATCTTTTTCTGGAACGCCTTTGGGCAACACAACAGGGGGAGGAGGAAGGAGATGCATGGGGGTATACACCATCAGCATCCATGAATCCCCCATAAACACTTTTCCTTCATCACAGTGTCTTGCTATGAGAAAAAGTACAGAAGGCTGTGAAGGTGAAGTGAAAGCTTGATATGAAAATTTTCTTCACTCCTACAGATTAATTCAGCTCAGTGAATTTTACAGAAGCTTTAAATAGAAATGAGCTCATGATACAAAAAAAAAAACTTTAATGAAGTCTTGGAAGATTGAAATCATTTCCCTTCTTTGAGTGAAATTCAAAACTGACTTTTACTAGACTGGCCAGCCATCCTGTATATGTGAATGTACATTCTAGCCACGACCCTTAGACAGAACTCAGTCGTGGGCCGAATCTATGATTGTCTTTGAACTGTCTCCGCATGCTGTTGAACAACAAACAACGTGATGTACTCACTGCTACAGATGTCAGTCAACGGGGCAGTCGCCATACACCGTTGAAGAAGATGCAAATACATCCTTTTTCTAAATAAGGACTTGAGTACCTCTATCTGCTCTTGACTCAAAGAAAAGCCCAAGTCTAAAAAGTCCAAAGTTGATGCCAAAGCCGTTTCAAACAAGCCGCCGCCATCTTTGTTGTTCTGCTCCATCTCATCATCCCGCCCACCAAACCAATAGAGCGCTGTGATTGGCATGACACAAGACTGGTCTGGCTTGCTGAGGTTCCAATGGAGCGTGGCTAGACAGACAAGCAGAGCAAAATCATTTTGCTTCGGCTACTGTCTGTCTAAATTTCTAGGCGGGTCTTTTACTACAGACAAGGTAGACAAGTAGGACATAACCACTAACAATATTGATCATTTTTCCTTTAACTTCAAGCATCAATCTCATCACCACATCTGACACACTTTTCACTTCCAGAAAGTTTCGGACAAACTTCTCCTTCAGGAAAATTCCTACTCTATTTCTACACCATGGTAGAACATTCTAAACCCTTCTCCAAAGCCTCTAGCCTTGCCACTTTTCTGCCTTATCTCCTGAAAAAAATGGTATATCCACCTTCCTTCCCTATATCATGCCTACCAGCTCTTTAGCTAGTTCCAAAATTTAGAGTACCTCCTTTCAGTTACACACTCTTGCGTTTCATCTTCTCTTGCTGCCTACAAACATATCTTCCTCCACTCCTCTGTTGAACAACAGAGGTCCGATTTCCACTGGCACCTTGTGGGTCAACAGCACCGGTGGCAGTCGTTAGCTGACCTTTGACCGCTCTGGCTTTTTGTGATTTGCATATTTGATTTGGCTATGGTTTTACATCAGGTGCCAGACTAAGAATCACTGGCTTGTGATCTCTAATGGTGGCATTGTTGTCTCTTTAGATTTCATTAGACTCTGAACAGAGTCAAGGCGCCCTGTGTCAGCTACAGCCTCCTTCATCTTTTACATTAGAACCAGTGTTCTTGTAATTGTTTGCTTTATAATTGAATCTGTGAGCAAAGAGCTGACGTCACTTGCCAAAAAGCTCAAGTTTTGTCCAGAGGGCATCCTCCCTGAAGCTTTGTGGATTGTCCAAATGCCTCTTGGCAGAGTTTACTCTTGAATTTTATAATTTACTTTCAACCGCATTACCCTCTTTGAGCCCACTTAAAAGAGGACAATGAAACGGCGACAGATAAGGTACCTGGACTTTGAAGTTCACCTCTAATCTGGAAGTTGTTTATCTGTCTAGTTACCTTGTCGTGAGTTTTCCTTTTGCAGCCACATCCAGGGAGGTTGTCTACAGTTCTGTGGACCCTGAACTTAAAAATATTATGTGCAACTTTAGTCACAGGAACATCAAGCTCCTTGAAGGTGGTCTTCTAGCTTTTTCTGGGCTCCTTGTTCAGTGTGGTACAAACTAAAACCAAGCAGCTCCATTACTACGTTTCACCATTTAGATAAGCTGACTACCTACATAAAAAGACACCTTTGATGCTAATTACAAATCATACCTACTTTCATGCTTCCCTATGGTCACATTCTTTTCACGCTTTTCTAGTGGTACCATCCTTTTTGTTCAGGCCAATTTGTTAATTTGGCTTTTAAGGAAATTTGTAGTTATAGCCTCATTTGTCCATCACAAGTTATTCAAATGATAATTATGGTGTTTTTATTCTTTCACAGAAGGATACCAACAGTTTTATGACATCATGGATCATCACCAAGCCCACAGTCAGCACTTGGTTGCTCATAGGAACCACATTTTCCATCTGCAGCTGGTTTCCACGTTGACCTACACGATCTCCTTTTAAGATCTGGAATCTCACCACCTTAAATTAACACATCATGAACTAAAATGTCTTCTTTCCACTTGAAACCATTTTCACTGACATAACTATTTAGTGGTGGACCTCCTGACTCATTTTAAGGTCGTGCTGTTGTCATCCGTCACATGACAATGAGGGTACTTTGTGTCTTCGCTCGAATCTCCCCCCTCTGGAGACGGCGTACTTAAATTTCCCCTCAGAGCTAATAGAAATTTAACTCTGCCCATAACTCCGCAGAGTCCTCAAGGCTCGACACAAGGCAGGACCCTAGAGGAAATGGCTTCAGATGTCATTTACTTTACTGTTCTCTTCTTATCACTTTCATTTCTTCCCCCTTCCCTGCTCTCATATCTTTTCATGATGCTTGCTGTCATTGGCAGTGGTGAGAGTGGCCATGTTGTGGAAATATTGATTTCTACCTCCCTTCTTTTCCTTTTTTTACTACCCCCCTCTTCTACTCCTCCACCTCTTTCTTTTTGCCTGTGCAGCATCTGAGGATTTGGGTTGAACCGTGACTAACCTGCTTTACTGGCAGCTCATCCTGCTTCAGTCTTTAGCTCTCTCTCTCTCTCTCTCTCTCTCTCTCTCTCTCTCTCTCTCTCTCTCTCTCTGTGTCCCTATAGTTTTGGCCCCTGAGACCCAGTTCTGACATCATGGTCTGGCGTCACTTTCTCTGAAAGCACTTTCCATTATGGAGAAGCTGTGAGTTGGATGTGTAGTGGCGTGAGGAGAGAATTTCTCCAGCATCACTTCACTGTATTCTTCCCTACATCCATCAAAGCGGCAGAGGCCCGTGTTCAGGCGCTTGGCTCGCTGTCGACCTCAGACACTGACAACTCATTCCCCCTGACAAAACACAAATAACTGTAAACTTTTGCTTTTAGTGGGGTCACCACAAAGTGAAATGTCTCTTTTAAAGTGTGCTGACACACATTTTCTCTTTGGTAGAAAAAAGGATTCCAATCTGTCTTTAGAGAATGACCTTTTATCAAATTGCAAAGCAGAGCACTTTACCTGGAAGACATCTTAGGAACGATGCACACATAGAGCGTTGAAGCCTTTTACAGTGTTTTCTTTTTCACACAGAACCATGTTGGACAGACCTGTTTGCATCAACATCATTAATAAATAATGGTAACTCATCTCTGTTTTCTTATGTCATTGAAAAGTGAATCCAAATGATCCTATTTACAGGAACTCTGAAATGTTCAATTGTGCACTCACTAATTCAGGTTGACACTACTTGTCCACTATGTAGTGGATGGGGGACAACCAGGTTCTTTTCAAACCCTACCTAAATGCAGCGATGAGTCATAATTATGTGCAGAGTTCTTGTTTTGTTGTCACAAAGATGTTTTGCTGGTTTTGACAAGATAATGCAATTACCACCAAACTTCTTGTTATGTTCTTCCTGTGTATATTTTTAATCTCCATTGGTTTTTCTTGCTTTAACACAGTGTTATGATGTTTTATTTACCTTAAATCACTGACGGTTTCGGCGACTCACTGTCGCCATCTTCAGAGTCACGCCGACTTGACGGCGTCACTTCCGCTGTTTATTTGCAGGCAGTAAGGGGCGTTGCCTGCGCCTTCCTGGTCGATCACCAAGTCCCATGAATGATCCAGCGTGTAAACTCCTTCATCCCTATTCATGGTCCTGGGTCCACGTCTCCTTATCTCGATTGCTTCCTTTATCCATCATCTGTATTTTTGTTGTTCTGTTGTTATGATCTGTGTGCTGTCCCAGTCCATTTTATGGTTTTCTCTTGCACAGTGGTCTGTTATGGCTGATTTCCTTATTGTGTTTTCTGCTTCCTCTTTGGCTGCTCTGGTGTGCCTTCGGCTTGTTTCTTTTTCACATTCCTTTTTATGTTCCATTTTGCGTGTGTTGAGTTGTCGTCCTGTCTCTCCTAAAACATACATAGGAGAGACAGGACGACAACTCAACACGCAAAATGGAACATAAAAAGGAATGTGAAAAAGAAACAAGCCGAAGGCACACCAGAGCAGCCAAAAACCTCCGTCAATGGCACGTTTCAGACCAAAAGCAACTATTGCACCATCTGGTTGTCGGTCTCACCAAACCGCCGCACATCTGCACTTCCCTGGGTCCTCCGTTCATTACACACTCGCGTATTTAGCAACAGAACACCACTGGTGTGAGAGGTTCTCGGCTCAATAATATCAGAGAAGGAGAAACTGCCGGCTGCTACCACTTCAACTTTAGGACAAACTACCAGAGTCCCAAAAAGAAAAACACCAGTTGAAGTCACGGACAGCAAAAGACGTTTGGACCTAGAAAACGGCGACAGTTCCAGTGGATGTGTAACCAATGAGGATACCAGAGGGGAGGGCTGAGTGTTCCGTGACCATGTTAGCATTCAAAACCTAGCTTATTTGCAGATTCGCTATAGCAGCTTTAAATGAGAGAGAATCATGGAGTGCATAAACTGTTTACAGCATGTATGTTAACTTTTGCAACTCTGCTCATCATTTTCTTGTTTTTCCAGTTCAACATGGGAGTCCAGAACGAGACCAATAGACTTTACTTCTGAAACTTAAAGCACTTGCTCTGCAGCTCTGCAGCCCGCCACTAGGGGGTGTTTCAGTTTTGTGTTGTGTTCCTCATAAACATGCTGGGGGTTTGGACAAAGTTAGAGAATTTCAATAAATGAATATGTGATTAAAAAAACTCACTGTTCATTACTAGTGAACTCAACCAATCAAATGAATTTTAGTAGAAAACTAAAATAGAGAAAAAAAAATCAAATGCAGAAGTTGAAGTTGAAACCCCTCAGTACGCCCACCCCTTCCAATTAAACATGAGACTTTTTGCTGACCAAAAATAAAAATACATGTCAGACTGTTTTGGTTTTTCCCTAATTGCTTTAGATGTAATTAATTTCATTATCAAA
Source organism: Aphyosemion australe (assembly GCA_006937985.1). Classification (NCBI taxonomy): domain Eukaryota; kingdom Metazoa; phylum Chordata; class Actinopteri; order Cyprinodontiformes; family Nothobranchiidae; genus Aphyosemion; species Aphyosemion australe. The sequence goes on from SSNS01000035.1 coordinate 2,051,486, forward strand.
AAACTAAACTTGGCAAACTAAAAACCACCCTATTTGTGTGGGGAGCATACAGGACGTTCAGCCCCACATCTAGTGCATATAGGAGCACCTGTAAGTGGGATCTCACTTTTTAAACATGGACGTCAGCAGAAACTCATCCATTGTTAGAGATGTCGATGCTACAAACTCTAGCCAACGGCCGAGCAGCATGTAAAAATGATCCATTCAGAAAATTCAGCATCATACTATTTTGCAATTTTTTTAATGAAGAAAAAAAACTCACTTTATTGTAACCAATACGTTGGCAGTGTCTACTGTATGCTGATGCCTTATTAAATGCCGTTATAAGTTTTCAGCAGTCTTCTCAGCAAAATCAGGTCAGTAACTGCCAGTGCAGGATGCTGACTGAGTGACAATATTTTTTAAATCCCATGAGAATCCAGCAGTGTCATAAGAAAAATACATTACTGTCAATTTCATGGCAGCACCCTGTGGACAAAAATAAAAAACTGGCTTTTTATGCTTTTCTGTTACAAAATGCTCTTGACTTTATGCACTGGGGTTTGACAGCTTCTGAGAATTTGTTTTAAAATAATTAGCATCAAATCAAATTCAAATTGTAAAATAGTTTTGTCTCATGAAAAATATTTTTAGTTTTTCATAGAATTAGGTAATCAAATCAAAAATGCTAAATTCTGACGCTGCAGGATGCTTCAGCCCATTTTAAGGTCAACTTGATTATGCAATATAAATGTTACATGCATAAAACTTTCAGAGCACCTACTACTTTGACCTCTAGGTCAAAGTAGTAGGTGCTCTGAAAGTTTTTCCCCGCACTCAAGAGACGTGCAAACTTTCTTCCTTGATGTAATTAAAGGTCAGGTCAGGATTTGTATTGACACAGTTGGGAGAAACATCACCTTACATGTTTAAATATGCTTCGAAACATTTTCACAGCCCTTTTGCTTTGTTGTTCCTTGCTTTTAAGACGTTGCTGCAGGGCATTCTGACTCAGTATCTTCTGCTTGTCAGAGTACATTTCACATAGCTGATTATGTGAATGGATGTCCTCATAGAGCATTTAAATAACCCAACACACAACTGATTTTAGAAAACGTAAGATCATAGTAATTCTCTGCAAAGTGGTTTTTTATATGACCAAAAATGTGGATGTTTGTAATAAAAAAAATAAATGCTTGAGAATTAATTATAACTGTTTTGAGAGCAAAATACTCACTTTAAGTCATCTTTGCAAAGGAACACAAGGGTAAAACTTAACAGCCAGTTTATTTTAACTTTTAAATAATGTAATTAAGAGAAGAAAAAGTCACAAGGCACTTCTCAAGAACAAAATTTATAAAAATATTTTAAAATGAGTAAATAATATTGTAATAAACGAGGAAAAAGAAATGATTTAGATTGAAAAATGTGAAGGAAGACAAAAATGAATAAGAAAAAGGTAATTCTTGATCCCGAGAAAGGCAGAATTGGTAGAAACAGCAGCATGAGGAGAAGGTAGTGAGGAAGAATCAACAGAAAATCATACAAAAGCATCCCTTGAAGCTCATCTGGATGTAGATTTTTGATGTACAGTTCAATTTGTAACAAGTGGAAAATAAATGCAGTTAGATATAAAGGGATAAAGCTTAAACTGAAGGAGTTCCATCTGTATTAGCTGCTGGAAATAGGACTTAGAGACAGCCAAAGCTGATAACTACAACCACTGTAAATCTGTAAATTTCAAGACAAAATATTCATACTGAAGATCTGAATATCTGCGACAGGGAGAAGTGTGAGATTGTGAAAGAAGCAGGTGAATGAAGCGTAAATTTCAGCTGTCAATCAGGAGCCACCAGGCAGACATAAAAATCTTTTTATAAGCCTTCAAATCTTGTTAACAGAGCAATGAGGTTCAAAGAGACCACCTGCACACTTATTAGATGGTCTGAATGAGGTCATTGACACCATAATGACAGGCTGAAAAAAGTTACCGTCGTAAATGTACATCCACATAATGCACTGCCTTGTGGTCATGGAAGGAGCATGCTAGTCAGTCCACAAATTACAAAATATAATCTGTAGGGATGTCAAATTATGAGATTAATTGAGATTAATTAATTACAGCCACATTTAGTGCACTATTTTTTTATTGAGTTAATCTCATTTTTAATCTATAACTTTACTGGGACTTTTCTAGCCTACCTGTTGGGATTTTTTATTTAAAATTTTTGTTTATTTTATGTAATTATATATATATTTAACTATCATGCCATACCTCATGTCAGATTTTGTGAAAAAGCGTAATATTTTGTGATAAACTCTCAGTTTTGATATGCTAACTTACAGCACTGTAACTTACAGGTCTATTTTAATTTTAGATAAATGATTTAAAAACAAGTTCTGTGATCACCATTTGCATTGCTCAAAAAAGCATTCCTTGATGTTAACTTAGATTATTCTATATAGACCTGATGTTTTATTTTTAATTTCTAATTATTCGAGACTGACAAAAGAGCAGAGTATTATTCCACCTTTGTGATGTAAAAGGAAAGTTTAGAAGTTTGTTAAACAATAAATGACTTCATAAAGCCAGTTTTTGGTTAAATAGTAGTCTTATAGTCTGCCACAATAATGTAATGAATGTAAATAAAATTACATAAAAATGAGGGATTTTCTCAGCCATTAGTAGGTGAGATTAAAAAAGAGATTAATTAGATTCATTAATTACAGGTCATAAATAATTAATCTAAAAAAATGTAATATCATGACAGCACTAATAATCTGACACAAAACATTGTTCACAAATTCCTCAAAGCAACCCGATTTGAATGCCTAAAACAAATTTGTCGATGGCGGCAAATGCTTTGTTTGATAAGTAATGCCTGTCAGAATCTGCTTCTTAAGAGGACATTAGCACTGTAGCTTTACTAGCTCCCATTAGTGGTAAACAAATGCACCTGTCTCTGTTTACCATCTCTGCTATATTTGCCCTGACAACACACCGTCGCCAAGTCATAAAGACAGAGGAGGAGCAATTCATCTTTATTGCAGGCAATCATTTTAAACATCCACACGGGCTATCCGTTTCTCACACATAGGGAGGGCATGGTGGCCAAATAATCCTTCCCCAGGACTGAAGATGATCATTCTGACATTGTGATCCCATTGGTGCAAAGTCAGAAACTATATTTGGTTTACCGTGCCCGGTGCAAATGGCTTGCTCGTGTGTCCGATGTGTTAACAGCAGCTGCTCAGCTGCGTGAGTTACAGCGGTTTTGTGATATATTGGCTTTTATTAGCAAGCATGATTAAAGTCAGCCAGGAGGGAAAGCGGGCAGGTGCTGGGCTGATGAGCAGAGTGACAGTGTTAATAGACTGAGGCTCCAGGGAGGTGGCCTCCGTTTGCAGCACCAATCCGTCTTGATTTCTGCACATTGCCTTCTTCAATTACACTAAGTGTTTAGCTCTGGTCACCGGCAGCATGGGCATGCAGAGACGGTAGCTGGGGATACAAAAACACACCTCAAATGATGCAATGAGTGTTATGCATGGAAATGTGAACTAGAAGCTAGCTTTTTAAAATATTCACACACCGTTGCCAGGGCTGCAGTCGTTGATTGGATGTGAGCGGGCCTGCAATCTGTAGCTGCTATCTCTGAGATGTGTCCAGGCTCATTGTTCAGTAAGTGGAGAGAGATGATGCAAAGATAACAACTTTGAGGGATACACTCTCTTCACAAGAGCAAGAAGGGAATTAAAGGTGTCCTCTCCCTTCTCGGGAGAAAAAAAGAAGAAGGTTATTATCTTCATCACCTAGCTCCTGCAGCTGACATCACGCTGCACCTTTACTCAAGATAAGACCTAATCTGGATTCTTGGTTTTGTCTTTATTTACTGGTGTGTCAAGGTTATGAGCCTCAGAACTTGCATGTGCCTGTTCAATCAAACCTAGCAACAACAGATTGGACAAATAAAAAAGAGGGCAAATCAGGGTTAAGTTGATAAAAAAAAAAAAAACATGACATTTCGTGTTGAACGATAATGATTTAAGGTTAATGACTTTTGCAAAGTGATGTCAAGTTCACATTAATAGGGATATGTTGCAAGTGACTAAATATCAAATGAAACTAATGTAAATAACGTTTTTGAACATTTGCAAACGGCAAATGATCTTCCCATGTTTATCCCAGAATAACAGATAACCACTAGGGAACAATCGTTTGAAGGTATACATGAACTAAAACAGCCTTACTGTGGCAGCACATTGTCTTCGGACGAATGTGGATTCTTCCTCTAGAGAGACTGAATTGTTATTGGCAATGCTGATGACAGGCAGTGAATCTAAATTCCTATAGATTGTTTCTGTAACCTTTCCCGGCTGAGGAATAACACGGACGTGATCCCAGCACCGCTGCTCTTTAGATTGCTCCCTTGCTCTTACTTGACGCAAATAAGACAGTGACGCCTGGGATGTGGCACCGCGTACCTCTGCATCGAGCGAGGAGGGGGGGACGTGCCATCTTTTGACCCCCCGATGCATTTCAGAAAAGGTCAAGCTGACACTCGTCATCTCATCAGTCTGCTGTTGTGAGTCTGTCACTCTTCCCTGGGACCCCTTTGGAGGCAGGAGGGGAAAGTTTGCGAACAAATTTCCTCTCCCTGACTATCCAGCCATCACAGTTGATTTGCCTCAGAGAAATAGTCTGTGGAGGTGGGACGGGGGGCGGGGGCGTGGGGCTGGCGTGACCTTCGTGACCAAGTTATCTTGTGGAAAGGTCACCGCAAGGCCTCTTGCAAACCAGAGGGGTGGGGAGGATCGATCTGTCGGCTTTCTTTTATTTATCTCAGTAGACATGCTGCTCCTGGTGTTCTTCCAGGCCAGCGGTGAAGGGGAAGAGATAACGATCTATTAGTGTTGCAGATATCCTTCTCCTTACCTCCCTCTCCCCGCATCTCTCCTCTGTCCCTTTGCTTTTCTTGTCACATACCCCAACTCTATAGATGCCCCTGGCCCTGAGCCAGAGGCATTCGGTGGAGGGAAATGTGGAAGTCATCAGAACAGGTCGGTTGACACCCTCGAGTCAACGTGATCAAGGCATGACATTGCATAGTGCATCGAAGGGCTAGAAATTAGGCCGCTCCAACAGAAACTGCATCGTTATTAGATCTAAAAGATCATAGAAGGGAGAGAGGGACATCACGTACACTTTTCTGTACTGTCCCCTTTGACTTCTTTGGTGCAGTGTATTAATGGCCCCCTCTTATCACCATTTATCATTTGAACAGTGCAATATATAGAAAGGGGTTGCATCAGTAGAGGGAAAACAAAGACGTGATAAAGACGCCACACAAAGCTGAAAGCTTGGGATCTAATTAAAAGTTTCCTTTCTCTTTGAGTTTCATTGAGAAATGGAAAATGGTGTTGCTGCTATCACACACATACGCCCTGATAGGAACTGTTTTAGGCTTGTTGTTGGAAAACACATCCTGTCTGCTTACATCTGCAATAAAACAGTCACCATCCCCAAATTTGCATGTGGCAGAACCTCCACCCTAGCATGTGGGAAATATTTCTTCATTACCTGATCATTATGGTCAATTAGGCCCCAACTTTCTCCACCTTTTATCTCCTTAACCAGTGTTCTCATCTGCTGCTTGTGTTACAGGGCCTGCAAATAAATAATTCAGCAGAGGGAGGGTGCAGAATTTACAGCTCCCGTCTTACCCAGTCAGGCTGTAAATTCTCAATGTGGGGAAACGGGAGAATTTATTAGGGAGAAAGAGAAAAGGGGGGGAAGGGAAGGGAGATGAGGGCGGGGAATGGCTGTGGGGGAAGTGGTCCCCAGGGGGCCGTAGTCTTACACCACCAACACCATAAAGTCACCATTAGAATGCTGTATTTATAACAGCGGGCTTGCCCCGGGCTGAGGCTGTGATGCCGAGTTCCCCTCCCAAACACACACGGCTTGTCGCTCACACAGCCTGTCAAATACACTAATCACACCAGCACACACACACACACATGCGCGCACACTCTTGCACGCGCTACTCAGCAACCATATCTTCATGATAATGCCATTTTCCTCAGTATTAGTAGAGTTTCTCCATAAAACCCACACTGTGTCCTTCTCCTGGCACTGCTGTCCCTATATATGGTGTTCAGCAGGGCGCCAGCAACACAGAATATCAATGGTTTAATGAGGCAGAGGCTCTTTCTGATGTGCCGCAACATTGACTCTTTGAGGGGAACACGGAGAGTGAAACAACTCTGAAGAGATAACAACGCCCCCCGATGGACCTTTGGCCAGCTCTGAGCATGCTCAGTAGTGCTTGACACCGTCTGTGTGTAATGATAGAAAACATATCAGTGCATCAGGATCCTGTCCTCCAGTTAAGTTGCTCTTTTAAAAGTTTAAATGCTTCTAAATACTTTTGTTGAAGGATTTCAACTTTTTTTATCGTGTGTGAAAATATATTATTTTGGGTTGTTTAATAACTAATGATGTGCAGAAATGATTAAGTGCTTCAAATGAAAGTGGAAACACATTAAGATGCAATCTGTAAGCACTACTAACCCACCAATTAATGTGCATTCATAGTTTGTCACACCACAGAAACATTGGTCAATAAACACCAAGCTGTACATCAATGATCAAAACAACTGGCAACCATATTGCATCTGTGTTATGAAGAGAGAAAAGATGGTTAGAATATTCCCCCACTCACAGCTGGATTATATGTTTGTTTAAGGCAAGTCTAAAGCAATATGAGGCCTATGTTTGGCATAAGTGTTGTAGGCAGGGTAAAATTTTAATTAAGCCCAACATATTTTAATAATTTATATTCTAAGCATGCATGGAAATGTCAGAATTGGCTTCATTCTAGCTTCACCTATGGTCACATCTACTGATAAAGCAACAATTTATAACATAAGGAAGTTAAATGTTGTTTTTCTTGGTTTTGTCTTATATTGCAAGTGTGGGCTGCATGGTAGCACTGTTGCAGGTTCAAATCCTGGCTGCAGCCTTTCTGCGTGGAGTTAGCATGCTTGTGTGGGTTTTCACTGGCTACTCCAGTTTCCCCTAACAGACCAAACACATTCATGTTAGATACTTGTAAGTCACTTTGGATAAAAGCATCTGGAACTAACATAGACACAAAGTGAATTCAGGAATGTTTTTCTGTAAAAAAAAAAACCAAACTCCTGCAACTCTGAGGGAAATAAAGTGACTAGAGAAAACAAGTGAGACAAAGAACAACAAACAGAAGTCAGGAAAAGAAAACATAGATGAAAAATGGAAATTTTACAGTACACTCACTTAGCACTGGAACCATGCCCAACTCAAATCTGCGTTTGGAGAGGGCGCAAAATGACCACATCAAAAATAGCTTGCTGATATTCTCATTCGGCCTTCACACCAAACACCCTGACATCGCTTGAACTCTAAAAGCAAAAGCAAACTTCGTTAAATTTTACTTTGAAATTATTTAACCCAACCTTTTCTTTTGGGGCACCAAAAAGCAAATCAAATCCTGATATCTGTGATCAGGTGGAGGAGCATTCATGGCTTCCAGATTACACATTGTGGTGTAGTGCTGGTGCCTCCTTGTCTTTAACCCGTAAAGTCTTGGAAATAGTCTTGACACAACGTAATCGTGATCTAATAGTCCTGAATAAATGATTCATTTATTATTTTTGATGAAACTGGGTGTTTGTGTTATATTTACCCCCACTGTTTACTCCAAAAGACACATGTGTCTGTAGCACACAAAATACATTTCTAAGAAAAAAAACAGATTTATGAAGCTGGCAGAACATTTGAGCCCTGATAATAAACAGCTTATGGTGGAGTCAGAGTACAGCCAACAGAGCAAAAATATTCAGAAGAGGCAGTCACCATAGCACAGTGAGCACAGCAAATCCCCAGTGCCTTTTCATGCACTCTGTTGAAAAGCAATAAGAAGAGGTACAGTACCTTTTGTTTATCTGTCCCACTCATGCTTTTATTGTCAAACCTTGTTTAGGAATATAATTTCCCTTTAACTGGCCTTTTGCTTTCTTGGCACTGTTCAGGCGCTTTCATGTCAGTGGTATACAGTCGGGCTGCTGCCTTGGAATAAACTGCTTTTATTTAAAGCTAGCCAGAGGGGTCAGAGAGCCTGATCTGTCATTTGCAGTGTAATAAACACAGAGGGAGAGTTCCACATAAACACCTCCAACCAATATGAACAGCTCACTACAGGAAATGAAAATGTGGCCATAGGAAGTTAACCCTTCGTGGCTCAGAACGGTGGTGGGGAAAACAAACAAAAACCAATGTGTACTATAATGTTTAGCTTAGAGCCTCTATATCTTTTGTCCGAGTTACTGTAGGAGGCATTTTCAGTGAGCGACCAAACATTAATTGGTTGTCATGAAGAGATAGAGGTAAATGTGAATCTAATGACAGTGTCCAATCCCATTTATTGAGAAAATAAAACTGTCTCTCATTGAAGGCGGATAGGAAGAGCTGTATTGACCTCCGATGCTGCTCGTGAATAACTAGTTGTCTCCCTCAATCGATCACAGCACAATAAAAGACAACATGGACCGAAGGGGCTGACGTGATTTGTAAGTCGCACAGAAGGTCAAAACACATGTACAATGTAGTGACTCCTCCTTTGCAATCGCTCTCAACTTCTGTTTTTTTTTTTAACCGATGCAGTTGACTTTCCAGTTTTCCTCTCCGTCACAGTGTCCTCTGTGGGGCACCACAGCAGCCGCCGCCGCTTATCCATGCATGGTCATTTAGCTCAACGCTTCGCGATTCTCAATGAGGCAGCACCCGCAGCTGAGATGACCCTTCGAGGGCACCACTCTGAGTTGCTCCTTTTTCTTCATCTTTCTCTGTTCTTACTCGTCTTATTCCCCACAGTCTGCCTGTCAAAGGGCCAAAACCTTGGCTGCTTGTTGCGCATGCTAACATCCCCCGTCTGAAAGATGCAACGGAGAGCGAGCGAGTGAGAGAGGGAGACGGACCGAGGCCGAGACCATTCTAGCTATGACCGCCGACCACCGACAGACTTGGAGAGTTGAGTGAATAAATGCCCTGTCTTCTTGGGACAGGGTGCACTCACTCTCACAAACCAGCACGCATGCATAAAACCCTAGGGGCTGGGGGCCGGGGAGCGGAGAGATTGATAACACCCCCCCGTTTCTAACAGCGAACAATCCAAGCAAGTCCAATGTGACTTTTAAAAACCCCAATGAATAGTGCATGGAGACAGGTCAAGGGCAGGGTGGGTGGAGGGTAGGTTAAGGAGGTTTTCTTATCAATCAGAGAGTCATCGAGGGAATGCGAGAGGAGAATCAGGGCTCGCTGAGGGGAGGGGGGGCACAATAAAGCTCCTTTGATAGCTGTGAAATGAAGGAATAGATGCAGAGAGGTGGAAAGGGTATTATGAGTTGTGACAGTAAATTGTCCTGTGTGGTAAGCCCTTCAGGTTTATATCAACGGTGTCATGTTTTCCTAGCTTGACTGAAGTTAATCAGGTTTCAGAAGTGAAGTAAAAACAATACGAGCCAAAAATATTTAACATCTTATGGAATTTGGATTGATTTCACTAAATCAGAATTAGAATAATTTTTATTGGCTAAGTGTCTCACACACACATGCATGCACGCACGCACACACACACACACAGCTCTACCCATTGGTGGCTCTGAGATAGAACAATTATTTACAGATATTGCACAATATGTCTACAGTAGCAAGGCAGGCAGAGTAGCAGCTTACTCCTATAAAGTCCAGGTAGTAAGAACGTATAATTGGATGAAGATCTGATAACAGGAACAGCTCATTTGTTTAGGAGGGACCACAGCCATCCAGCATACAAATAGTTGACTCTGCTAGCCTCCAGTAGAGATTACAGGAGTCTAGCTGCCCACACATAAACAGCTTCTACCATCATGCTAGTTGGGCCTTAAACCGCAACGCCCATTAACTCCAGTCTGTAGACTATCATTTGGATGAGGAACTTAAAGTCCTTGTTTTTCTTTATTTTTACTTAAAGGGACACTTTGCAACTTTTTATATTTTTTAATCATTTTCTTGAGCCAGTATGTGCCAAAATGACCCTTTACAGGGTTAATGAAAGGTCACCCAGGCCCTGTCGCCCCCCCTATTCCACTTGCAACTTCACAGTTGCCAGTCTGGTCTGTTGGGAAAAATTGAGCTTGACATACCAGGCTCTGCAGTCTTGTTCCAGCATGTTTCCTGCATGTTTTAACGCAGCTGATTTGTTTAATTTAGTGATGAATCGCCCCTGTAGACACTAATGAAGGCTGAGGAGACATTTCAGCAGTTAGATTAATGTGTTAAAAAGACAAACGCACAGCAAGGAGAGATAAGTTTTACTTTCGCTTTCACCAACAAACACTAGGGGGTGCTAAAAACAAGCCAAAACTGACTAGTGTTCCTTTAAAACTCAACATAACTGAGTGACCTTTTCGTCTAGTCAATCACTTTTAATTGTAATGTTGACCTACGACGTTAACCTACACATGACAAAGTGAACTTGAAGGTTGATGGCATGAGTGGGAAAACTGTTTTGGTGGTTTCTAGTTCTGGTCTGCATAAATCTGTATCTCATGTCGGAAGGAAGGAGCTGAAATTAAAACAGGAGGTGATCAAGTCCTGCAATGAAGGCACTGGGGGCACAGGCTAGTTGTTGAGATATCTTCACTGTCCACTGTAGTCTGTTCTTGTCTTGCTTGCTGGGTTTACCAAGCACATGGTAACAAAGAATCAAAGGGCGGACTCGGTGACTGCTGTGTAGAACTGGATCTGCAGGTCTTTTGGCAGAACTAACTGCTTTGGTTGTTGCAGGAAGTCCATCCTCTGAGACTTTTTATGGATGAACGATATTTTGCTTTTGCACTTCAAGTCATGGAATTAGCCACACTCGAGAACTGAATCTGCTACCATCGCCACAGTCTTGAGTGTGTTCAGATCCAGATTGTTCTGGCTGCACCAAAGATTCAGCTGTTCAACCTCCCTTCAACATGCAGACTCTGCATTATCTTGCTTGTAACACATTGCTGTGAATTCACCAACCCTGGACAGGACAGAGCTACATTTCCCTCATGGGTTTCAAAACTGGATGCTCCATAGTAAACCCACGAACACCTGACTGTGATCAACATGATTGAAAATGATGTCTTCTATTCAAAGAACCACCAAGAAGAATAACAGGTGGGAAGGGCTTTTATAATGGCAAATCAATATAGAGAATCTACAGCACAGTTCAGCCTAAATGCCACACCACCCTTTGCCCTCTTATCAGCACCCAATCACAGGCAATCAGGCTCTTTTAAAGACTGATTTAACCCTGATGAGACCTACGCTGGATGAACCCCACACTCACACACTCTGGTGAAACACACACACACGCTCACACACACAAAACACTTTCTGCAATATTGCAGCAGAGATTAAAGCCAAATGAAAGAGGTAGAGACAAAGGTGACGTCTCCTCTTTTGAAATGGCAAGAGCGTGGCTTGACATGAAGCGAGTGGGTGAGTGCCTGGGTGAACAAAAGGCTGGCGCCATGTGAGAAAAGGGCAGAGGCGGGAGCAGGGCAGCCGTGGTGGGGGGCAGGCCTTTAATTAAAAGGATTATATTGAGGTGCACAGAGCTGCAGAGGAGCTGTCCACTGGGTCCAGATTGACTACAGTAATGAAACCTACCCCTGTCGGAGGAGGAGTGAGAACAAGAGAGGAGGAAGGGACCCAACATTAAAACTTTGTCATGAATTAGGGGATAACGCCTGCAAAAGGTGTAAACATTGAGGATACGTGTGCGTAATGAGGGATTATCAAGCAGACTTGGATGATGGGAGGTGAAAGTAATAAACATACAAGGTCATAAAGAATAATAACAATGAATGAACTATGGCATTAAATTAGAAGTTTTCATAGATTAAAGTCATTACAGATATGCTCCCGGCCAATAGAGAGTTTCCCTCTTTAATGTAAATGAATTCTAAGTTTGGCATATCCATCTAGTGTCTCTGCTTCTCATTAATTTTTATCTCAGCAGATATAATGAAGTCATAATAGCAGGGAGTCTGATGAGTTGTCAATTAGAAACTTGAATGATCCCTGTACTGAAAATGAGAAAAAGGTTGGTGATTATCCTTCTCCTTTTAACTCAGTGGTTACCATTACCTGTCAACTTTTATTCATTCCCACCTTCATTAAAACTTTGCAACCGTTTGACATTGACTGATTGTGTTATCACTGTATGTCAATTTGTATCAGATTGTAACATGCAATAAAATCAACATAGCAGAGTGAGTCAAGGATTGCGCTGTCACACATGGCTACTCGCTGAAACTTTTCAGCGTGCAGATAAGTCCCCTGTGCCTGCCTCTGACTGTATTTGTGTTATCGTCCCAATCCATTGTGTTGTGTGGAACTGCACGACTTCCTGCTGCAGCTGACCAAGATTAACATTATCTCTGACCACTCTGCCAGAAAGCCAGACACTGCAGTAAATGAATTAGATAGAGCGAAGATGGAAAAAGTATAACTTTTGGTACTGTCTGTTACAATTTTAGGTTTTGCCATTTTCATTGTATTTGTGTCTTACACACACACACACACACACACACACACACACACACACACACACACACACACACGGACACAAAATCACTCCAAGAAAATAGGTAAACAAAGAAGCTTTGATTAGAAACTTTTCTTGAGTTACAGTGACAGAAACAAGAGTTTCTTTTTTCTTTTTATTTACTAGTTGTTAAAAATGTTGCATTTTTTCAGAGTATTAGGGACAGTTTAGTTCAATTAATTATGAAAAATGTAGAATAATTATTTCATCAGAATAAATTCCTCACAATCGTTAGTGCAAAAGTGTGTATAAGTGTGTTTGTGCAAGCTAGCATGAGCATTGCAGCAAAACATTTAAAACTCGTATGAGTCATTGCTTATGAAGCAAAGACTCAGAATCGTTCCTGAGCTGTTTATAGAGTTTGTTCGTGTGACATGATTGCAGATGACAGAAAGACACACTGCAGCGTATTCTTGGCAAATGGGGGCGATGTAACTTTTAGTTATTCGGTTTTTGTGTTCAGGTGCATTCAAGTGTTGCAAAATCATGGTTAAACACTGTTGTGTTGCAACATGCAGCGCTTCTCATGATCGTAGGGGGATAAAAGTTAAACACCAGAATAGGTTTTCACCCTTTTCTTGCCTGGTGAGAGATGCAAGTGGGATACATCTGATGTTTGAGAAAGAGATGTCTAACAGCATGGAGGTGAAACTTTACAGTCAACAACATTCTGTCAACAATGGGAGATCACTCACTGCATTTTTATTCTGGTAAATAATGAACTATATATATATTTTTTTTTACTAATCACTGTGTTATATAATGGTACATACTGCATATTTGCACCAAACCTTCATGGTATGGATCTATGGCACAGGAACATTGCAGTACATAAGTTCTCTCTACATAGAAAAATGCATGAATGATTGTTTGAAGCAGCAACCCAGAGTTTCCCCTTCAGGAATTATTTATGTTATTTCAGAAATCAGCAAAAGACAAATAATGTTGGCAATACTAATTTTTTTACTACTTTTTTTTTTACTATGAAATCATGGACTATCTGCTTTTTAACCGTCACTAACAAGACCTTCTGATCACATTTTATTAAATCTACAAATAAGTAAAACTAATTATTGAGTTTACCTGATCATTTAGCTGGCTGTACACTGTGCAACTTTTTTAGGGATTGTATTCAGCTCCAACTCAAACTGTACGACTCGTGTTCTCACACTGGACAACCCAATGCTCAGATGCAGTAATTTTTACACATGTCGGACCTTCAAATCTGGAAACCTGGAACCGAGAAGACTGTTGTGCTGGTTTTGATGTCTATTGTCCTTGAGGCTAACTGTAAGAGGACTGGGGACAGGACATGCGGGGGTTTATGGGGGTTGGAGGTAGAAGAAGAATGAATGGCATATAGGAACTAAACTGAAGTTTGGGGATATATTTTTATTTGACATAAACACAGGAAACACGCTTTCTTGAAAATCCTTGCCAGAGAAAAGTGTAAAAAGAGACAATACTGTATGTATGGACAAGGACTTGGCTGGGCAGAAATGTTGGCACATGCGCAGTTGTTCTGATGGATTTGGGTTGTGGCGAACAAGTGGAAAATTGGCTCAAAATGGGTTGAAAACTGCAGTGTATGCACAGCTTAAACCATTCTCATCTCACTCAAAATACCAACAATCCAAGCTGCAGCAGGGATTATTACACGATCTCAAAAAGAAGGAAAATATGTTCAAATCACAAGTATTTCATTAGGATGAAACAATAATACATAGGAATAAATATATTCTGCCAGCTATTGTGACCACTCGTCAAACCCAGTGTAACACCAGAATGCCAGAGGCTGCTTTTGAACATCTGACATTGAAAGAAGCACGGTCATTTTATCCACAGAAAAAGTTTGGAGGTTCTTCGAGTGCCTTTCACCATCAGTCTTTTGGCCAGTCTGACAAATAAATGAAGAGCACATAAGGGCAGAGACCTGTTGTAGGCAACAACTTACATTTGATAGAAACTATCTAGTTTCTTTGACAGTTCTGAATTCGCTACATGACATATGTGACTCAGCAACAGACCAGAATTGGAATCCAAATGTCTTGACATTTAATTGCCACTTGTAGGTCACTGGCTTAGCAATCCACAGCCCAGCAGTAGATCAGCTCATCAGTGTGCTGACAGGTTCCCAGCTCCTCTCCCACACCAGCTTTTCTCTCTTTCTCTTGGCACCTGATGTCAGTATGAGGTGCTGCGCAGGCAGTGATGACCTGGTCAATAATCAGTAATAAAGATGGTGTGCTGAGCATGATTGTAGAATGATTGGTCTGTCGATAGTGTATTGAGCCGACACACCGAGAGCCAGACAGATGCACATTTTGGAGGCAACAGAAAGACAGCAAAACATGGGCTAAAATATGGCAGTTACATTAGGACAATAACAGGAGCAAAACACTCCAGGATTGAGTTTATACAGACCAGGAGGCTGCAAACCATCAGCTCTGATTTTAAATGGAGCATGTAACTTGTCAGAAAAAAAAAGTCTGGACAAACTACCTTATCTGCTCCAGCAGCAAATAAATAGGACAAACAGTGTTGTAGCTAATGTTTGAGCAATTGAAATCAACTATTTCCATTTTTTTCAAGATGGTGTATCTGAACTCTTTTATTAAAGTCAAATTACTATTGAGAATTTTGAGTTCCAGTTAAGCATAAAAAATAGTTTAAAATAAAAAACACCAAAATTAAAGGCTTCAGAATATAAAAAAAATATTAGTTGTAGTTTCAAATCAAAAATAATAAAATAAACACATATTAGAAATATTTGGGTTCTTTTAAAAAAGACAAAAAGAAAATGTTTTCCAAGTTAACTCATAAATGAATTGAAGAAATGACCATGCCTCCAAGGCCACTATCAGCCCCATAAGCACTCAAAGCAACATTTGTAAAAAAGTATTTTCATTTTCATTGACTCTGAATGAAACATCATTTGACTGGATCTTTTGTAGCTTTATGTGTGAAAAGCTTTTGGCAATTACAAAAATAAATATTATTTTGTTACATGAATAAAAATGGACAACCAGCAACATGTTGCACCTCCACAGGTCTGCTCTGGGTCATATTTCCACTAAAGAACTTTTCAGGTTCTGATCAAATGACTCATTCTGGTTCACATGTTCATGTCAGTAAGAGATGAGAAGTGATGTGTGGATGTTAAATATAAACTTAGAAAACACTGCTTTACAGGATTCACTTTCAGTTTGAAGAATTTGAAGTAGAGGTGTAGAGGCTAATCACATTTTAATCATTCAAGACAGTTTGCATGCCAACATTTTTTAAATAAAAAATAATGTTAGTAAGGCACAGATGACATTCCCACACTTTAATCAGTATATTTCTGTAACCACAAGGTCTATTTGGTTACTTTGGCCTCATTATAAAGGTAACCATTGTGGGATTTGTTAGGATGTGTAAAAATTAGTATATGTGTTATTGATGAAGTGTAAATAGACATGGAACATTGTAAATGTTGTGTACTGAACTGAACACTTGGTGGCAGCAGAGCACTGCTAATATATATAGAGGTGTAGTGTAGAGTTCAGGGGAAGTTCTGCTGAGAGTTACAAGATGCTTGTCCATCCTGCTGTAATGAAGTTCACATGGATAAAGTTACTGCCTGACTGCTTTCTACCAACAAAAAAACATAACGGTAAAAAATATTTTTTTCCCCTTTTTCTTCTTCATGAAGAGCGAATGGCTGTTTTATGATGATATTTATTGATTTATAGGGCATAAATTATGATGCAAAACCTTTCCAGCCACCAATTGAGGGGTGATTGGGCTCAAAGGGGTAACATTTGAATAATAATAATAATAATAATAATAGTATTTACTTTTGTCTAATTAATTAATCGTAATTAATGTGTTAAATTCCCACACCAAATTTTAACCATCAAAATTTTACACAGAATGTTAAAGAGTGTGTATGAAGGATCTAAATGTAGACTGAAGGCACTTGAAAAACACTTTAATTTTGCAAAGTAAAGGTCCCGCAGTGGCAAGGATTCAGAAATGTAAAATACAGAGGCGGACACGGTACAGCTTGCCATGAGACTTAACATATAATTCCTAAATCTGCAGAGGGATGTCATACCAACCTCACAGCAGGTGATGATCAAACCCAGAGACTAAAACTAAACAGAATGCATAAAAACAAGTTTGACAGCATGAAACATACAAGCCAACCTAGTTATGGCACACCCATAAATATATAAATAGAAAAAGTTTCAAGATGAAAGAAAAAAACAAAACAAAATCAAGTACAGAACATAAAAAAATGACTAAACCAAATGGCAACATGAAATAATACCGTTATACACAAACAATGAATGGATTTCTTTTTCTAATTAAGAAATTACACAAAATCTTCAAAAATGTGACAATTTTTTCCTTCATCTCCATGAAAATATAAAACTGTCTGTATTAAACACTTAGAGGATTGTTTCACAGCGTTACCTGAGTCCCAAATCGAACCTCCTGATACAGATAAGAAAGACGGCGCTCCGAGGAACACGGCCGCTGTCGTTAATGGTACTTAGATGAGCCACAGGGTTGCAAATTTTCCCCACTGCACTCCATATTCCCCAGAGGAAATTGAACATTGTCATGGATGGATTAGCTCTGTAATGGCGAGACACATAGCTTGAGCAGAGGAGACCAACTAAAAAATGCTGGGCAAATGAGGGAAGGGGGAAAAAAGGTATGAAATTCATTTCATACCTCCTCAGGCACACTCACTTGAGGAGTGCCTTTCCACAATGCTAAGCCAATACATAAGCAACTCCTGAGCAGTTTTCAGATTTTAGAATGCTGCCTGGACGTTTCAGTAAAAGTAGATTTTTCTCTTTCCATGAGGCTAAAATCAGAGCTCTAAAAGCAGATTTGTGTACTGAAGTTCTAAAATCGTCCTTCACGTTGCTCATTTTAAAGAGACCCTTCACTGAGAAACCATTTTTTACTTATTAATTTTGAAAATGATCAGTCACTCTGAGTTTAACATGCAGGCGGAATGTGAAATTTGTCTCATACATCTATTTCCTGCATTAGCTTCTGATAGAAAATAGACGGTGAAATGCTAGAATTTGAAAAGCCTGAGAGATCTACGGCAATCGGTCACTTAGAGTCGCCCATCTTGACTCACGACGGGAAAGGCTGTTGTTGTTTTAGCATCCAGGAAACAGCAGAGAACGTCTTGGCTAGTAGAAGCTAACCATTAGCATTAGCAACTCCACAACTAAGCAGAACTCCTCCAGGCTTGTGTTATTTGTGGAGATAAAACATCAACGTTGCAGAGCAAACAGAGTCAGTGGTAGAGTCGCGTTGCCATTAGCCAATCAGAGGAGAGATGTAGAATATCAGGAAATAAGACTCCAAATCCTGTCATCTGAAGCTACTGTCTCCTCTGGCTGTATTCTCCGTGCTGAAACAGGCACATATGAGTGAATGACCTCTTTAATAAACACTGGCAACATTTGGATATCAAACCTGAGAGCCAGTTGAAAAATGCAGGATTGTCTGTTGTAGCGGTTTTACAGTAGAGTATTCTAAACTTTCTTATGCAGCTATTTTAAAATGTAAATAGAAATTGCACATCATTTTTCTTCATTATATCATGGCTAGGACATAACCTGCAACAGTGACAATTAAACAATAAATTCCTAATGCAAGTGATTTTTAAAGTATGAAAAAGGCAAATATGTAACACTCATCTGATTTATGGCTCCTGGGAAAAGTGTCTTCAGGACAGTATTCCTGCTACTCCAAACCCATTACTTGTTTTATGTTCCATATTGACCAGACTGTAATAGAAAATCACAAGAACAGTATAGTTTGAAATGCACAGATGTGTTTCTGCCAGAGATGATTCAGTACAATATGTTAGCGATACCCCAGTATCTGGAAAACACTCAAATCCAATGTATTTACTTCTGAAATAATAATATAACACATGGTCCTATGCGGCAGCAGCATCCTTGATGTTTCGCAATTTGTTTTTCTTTCTATGAGGGTTTTTTAAACAAAGTTATTATGCTATGATTAAGAAAAATAACACAACAATACAATCTAAGTAAAAAAAACACATGTGAGACCATTGGGTTTGTTTGTAAAGTTTGTCTTGAAAGTATCAGGATACAGAAGCCATTCACCTTCAAATAGAATATTGTTTTGTCTGGTACAAGTCTTCCTCATTAAAATTAGAGTTTACAGAAAATAATAGCACCACTTGTTAATGTTTACTGGAACATGTTTGTGCACAGCACTGACTGCAGGTAAGATATTGACTACTGATAGTGAGTCTACAAAACCTCACTGAACTAGATCCATCCATCCATCCATCCATCCATCCATCCATCCATCCATCCATCCATCCATCCATCCATCCATCCATCCATCCATCCATCCATCCATCCATCCATCCATCCATCCATCCATCCATCCATCCATCCATTTTCATCCGCTTATCTGGAGTCGGGTCATGGGGGCAGCAGCCTAAGCAGAGAAGCTCAGACTTCCCTCTCCCCAGCCACTTGGGCCAGCTCCTCCAGGGGAATTCCAAGGCGTTCGTTGGCCAGCCGAGAAACATAGTCCCTCCAGCGTGTCCTGGGTCTTCCCTTGGGTCTCCTTCCAGTTGGACATGCCTGGAAATCCTCACCAGGGAGGCATCCAGGAGGCATCCTTGCCAGATGCCTGGGCCACCTAAACTGGCTCCTCTCGATGTGGACGAGCAGCGGGTCTACTCCGAGCCCCTCCCGGATGACCGAACTTCTCACCCTATCTCTAAGGGAGAGCCCAGACACCCTGAAGACAAAACACATTTCGGCTGCTTGTATCCGCGATCTCATTCTTTCGATCACTAACCATAGCTTGTGACCAAAGGTGAGGATAGGAATGTAGATCGACCGGTAAATTGAGAGCTTTGACATCCGGCTCAGCTCTCTCTTTACCACAACAGACCAGTACAACGCTCGCATCACTGCAGACGCAGCACCAATCTGCCTATCAATCTCACGCTCCATCTTTCCCTCACTCATGAACAAGACCCCAAGACTCTTAAACCTCATGCCACAAAAACAGCTTCTTCCCATCTGCTGTCAGTCTCCAGAACAACCGATGATCGGCCAGTATAGACAGAAACGCCCCGGTTACCCACATTCCTACGCAAATGATTGTTTTTCTTTTTTTCTTTTTTGCTATGTATCTACTTCTGTTTACTTGATGTAGCTTATACAAATGCTGCCTGACCTGATTATGACTTGAATGTGTGTTCGCACCTTGCCACCGAAACAAATTCCTAGTAGATGAGCCTCTCACCTACATGGCAATAAAACTGATTCTGATTCTGATTGGGGCAGGACCTCGTCCCTGACCTGGAGAAGGCATTCTACCCTTTTCCGACTCAAGACCATGGTCTCAGATTTAGAGGAGCTGATTTTCATCCCAGCTGCTTCACATTCGGCTGCGAACTGCTCCAGCGAAATCTGGAGATCACGTTCTGATGAAGCAGGACCACATCATTTGCAAAAAGCAGAGACCTGATCCTTAGGCCACCAAAACACCACCACATAATCCTGTCCATAAAAGTTATGAACAGAATCGGTGACAAAGGGCAGCCTTGGCAGAGTCCAACTCTCACCGGAAACGAGCCCGACTTACTGCCGGCAATGTGGACCAAGCTCTGGCACCAGTCATACAGGGACCTAACAGCTCGTATCAGAGGGCCTGGTACCCCATACGTCCGGAGTACCCCCCCACAGGGCCCCCTGAGGGATGCGGTCGAACACCTTCTCCAAATCCACAAAACACATGTAGATTGGTTGGGCAACCTTCCACGCTCCCTCCAGGACCCCCCTAAGGGTATAGAGCTAGTCCAGCGTTCCACGGCCAGGACGAAAACCACATTGTTCCTCCTGGATCTGAGGTTCAACAATCCAATGGACCCTCCTCTCCAGAACCCCTGAATAGACCTTACCAAGGAGGCTCAGGAGTGTTATCCCCCTGTAGTTGGAACACACCCTGCGACTCTAATGACTTGAAATAAATGATGGATACTGTACGTTTTTGACAGTAATCAACGAACCAATTAAACAAATCTAAAATAAATGCTCAATCAACATTTATAACAAACCACTGGATTATGCCACCACCAGCAAGCACTGAAAAAAAATGTTGTCCTAATATATGCGAACAGCTCTGATGTCAGAAATTTCACTGTATTTATACATTTCTTGCTGTTTAAGAAAGTCTGGATCATTTTTACCCTGCATTTTGGTAATTAAGTGCACGGTTTCCAGTCTGCAATGAATTGTTCATTCTGGGAGCGTTGTTAAAACATTCAATGTGTTTCAGTGTTACTGCAGTGGAGCATGTGTGGTCATTAATTCAAATAAGCAGATGCAAACACACACACACGCACGCACGCACGCACACACACACACACACACACACACACACACACACACACACACACACACACACACACACACACACACACACACACACACGCAGGGGCATATTTCATATATTGATATTGTGTTTTTCTATTCTCATCACATATCATGTGCACTGTTGGTGGTATAAGATGAATGCCAATGAGAGTTTGTGAGACATCCTGACATCTACAGCGTCTCCAAGGTCAGCATCGGACTCAGCGCTGCACTTCAGCCACAAAAAGAAAGATCCATGGCTTCCCTTTACTATTTGTTTCTGTCAGTCAAACTGATAGCAGCACAGTACTGTGACTTTTCTCAGTTGGCTGCGGAAATATCTTGTAAAGACATGTTTGAACCAGATTTTCTGATCTTGTGTGGAATTACCACCTTACTGAAGGAAAACACTCGGATCAGCTGCAGAGAATGACAAGCAAACGTTACAGTATGGATGTTATAATAGAAAAAAAAAACCATTTCTTTTCTATGGCCTGACCCTAGCTTGTGCAAAGTAACCTGCTACAAAACTTAATTATAAGCTCAAAAGAGTTGTGCACAAGTCTGTTATGTTGTTTTGGCAAAAACGTGACAGAGGCTTTTATGCATTTTCAGCTATGACATCTTGTCACAACTGTAATCCACTGGAACCAACACGATTTGAAGCTTTGAACTCTTTGAGGGAACAATCCACAAACTTTCACAGCTACCATTTGAAGTCCAGTTTTTTTTTTTGTTTTGTTTTATGAAATTTATTGTGTAAATGATAATAATTGACCTGCAATTCTTTTAAATTAATAGTTCAATTAATGGAGCAAAATGTAATCATTTTACAGTGAAATAATCACAAAACAGTAATGTCTCAATCATGGTGGAAGGAAAGTTATACTGAAACACATTTCCTTCTCAGCCGGCTAGGGGGTTGTCAGTTTTTCTCCTTTCAAAGCAAAACAAAAGAGGGACAGAGTTACTGTTCACAATCAGTGAGCCCATGAGGCTGGCAAGTTTGCGCCTAGCTAAGTAGAAGAACATAGAAGAAGGAAATCATGTTTGATGTCATATATAATGTTGTTCCTCTCCACTGCCAGGATTAAAGCCATGAAAAACACACCGTTGCACTTCTAGAAAGATGCTGTGAGTAAATAAGCCATTATGTCACACGTATAGATGTAATCTACATAGATATGAAATTGCATTGCTGCAATAGTCTTTTATTTTGAAAAGTACCCGACGTTTTACACTGAAACCGTGTGTAATTTCCTGTGTAGCCCTATGTTAACTGCGTAAATTGACGTGTCCTAGAAGCGGCTCGCAGCAAAAATAGAACCCAATTCTATTTTTAGCAGCACAGCGTGCTGCTTCTAGGACGCGCCTGAAAATCTCTGCGCGCAGCCGGTTTGGATCAGCTGTGTAGACTATAATGGATTATATTTGAAGCAGCAATGTTCCGTGCCACTGATGACTCCAGTGTGAAGTTGGGGTAAAAAACCACGACATCTTTTTGTTTTACTCTAATATTTTGTGAAGCAGGCTAGAGGCTGACATTGAGCTAACAATGGTAATGGTGAATTAGAAGCAAATTTTTCTGTTCTAAAAAATACCTCAAGCTACTTTTTCAATTACCAACAACTTGATATTACAGTGAAATGTATGTGTGAAGTGAATAATGAGTCAATTGTGGCGTTTTACTTCCTTTAATGAGTCGTTCAGAACTATAACAGCAAGCTGACAGCAAGACAGTGAACCACATTTCCTCTAATGCTGGAGGCATATTACCGTAATAAGTGTAGTAAGAGCTCCCTATCGTACAACACCCAAGAGTGCTAGCACCACATATGACAATGTATTTATCTACTTATCAACTTACTGTGTGTGACTCATCTTCACTTGTTATCTAGAATCCTGTGGTGCTGATCTGTAACTGCAACAACCATGAAACTCATGGACCGGCAGTGAGAAAGTGATTTTTTGCTTTGAAAATGGGCTGCAGTAACCAAAGTTGACCACAGGATGTCATTATTACTTCATTCTTACGTATTGCACCTTTAATTAATATGATTGCAATAAAGAAATTATATTAAAACAAATGGTCAAATCACCAGGAGGATAAAGGGATTTTATTCAGTCACTAAGCAGTAAACAAGAAAGCAGCGCTGAATGAAGACTTCACGTAGTAAAATATGAACAGCATGCTTTTTTCTGACACTGAGCCACTCACTAAATGAACATTTCTTGTTGTGGGACAAACTGCAGCGATGATGTGATGACTCGTGATGATGTATCTGGAAACAAACCTCAGACAGACGTTGACTAATGGGGAAACTTGTGGGACAGTGTGACAGCTCCCGTGGGGATTTTACAGGCAAACAGGGACTTTTTCTGTTTCACAGCTGGATAGTTAACTCTTAAGTAAAACCCCTTTAGATGCTCCCTCTGGAAAAACAACAACAAAAGGGTATGTTTCTAAAGATGAACAGCCATCTTTATCATTGCTGCACAGATATGGACATTTGAGTTTTACTGGGTTGTTTTTTGTACTTGGATGCAGTAACAATGCTTAGGGCTGCTTTAATGACTAAAGTACAGAGAGTCTGTGAGAATCTGATTAGCTCGGTTCAGCTTGAAAGGAATTTAATTACTTCTGAAAATTATTTTATGGTCCTTTCATCCAAAACCTTTATATTGCCTGTTCCTGCTCGGCGAAGAGGGCTGTGTGCTCGGGGTCAGCTAAAAACAATACCCACCACCAGTGAAGACATTCTGGTGGCTGTTTTTCCATGAAGGAAAATGTGATATTAAAAATGCCTACGAAAACTGAATTCCACCCAGAAAACGGTTAGTTTGATGCCACCAAATAATGAAGAAAAATATGCAAGCTGGCTAGTCCAACTAATTAGTGTGAAACACAAGGATTATGAGTGATGTAAAATGCATTAAGTGCCAGCAGAGCAATTTGTGATGTAAGACAGTTTGCAACTTTAAGGCCTGCCTGTTGGGGCTTAGTGGGGAATAAAATGGATTCATGTTTGCATGCATTACTGTTGTAAAGTTTTAACAGCAGAGCGCTGAGCTGATTACACATTGGCTGCTACCAAAGAGTGGACATTAGCATTGTTCTGCAGCTGTCAGAAGCTCTTATCCAAAAGCCTGTAGCCAGGCGAATACTTGTTCATCGGATCCTTAGAGAACCATTACCAACAACATTACTGTCTACAAAGGTCATTGAAAATGCCACACAAGGCTTTAAGATCCTGGCTTTGAAAGATGGTCGTGATCAATAAGGTGTCACCTGGTCGTTTAGGGAAGAGGGAGTTCGGATTGTGAGAGTCTGGATTACTGGACAAGGAAAAGCCTTCTTGTCTCATGATTTCTGTGCCTCGCGCTGCTGTGTGTGGACATTTGTTGCTGCATACATTATCTTTGTGAATTATTCATTGACAAATGGATTCTCAATCTGTGCTATTTGTATAAAGCCACAGATTAAGTCCACAGTGGCGTTGACCTTGTGTCACACACATTCCCCCCAGACACAATTCCTTCTTTTTTGTTTACTACACTCAACCTCGGAATTCACCAGAGGGCAACAAGTAATTGTGCATAAAATGTCAAGGGCTGTCGGTAACCATGCATCATACCAACATATGGTTTACAAGACTGTGTTAAAAATACATGTACCCATGAAAAATGCATGGCCTTGGTATGCATGCAAAACTAGTTACTAGAGGAAGGATTCGAAAACCAGAGCTGGAATTTACCTGCATCCCCCTTTAACCCTTCTTTGGTGATTCACCCATGAGCCAATAGAATCACATCAGTGATGCACTGGTTTCTGGTTACATACATGAAGCTGGCATTGCATTACTAGCTTTCCTTTCCAAATATGTTGGCAAGATCAGAACAACCTGTTGCATGAGTCAAAATGAAAATAAAGTAAGACTACCTTGTAAAAAGTTAATGAATGATGTACCTGTAAGATCTACAATAGATTCTCATGATATATTGCATGTGTAAATGGTAAATAGGCCTGTATTTATATAGCGCCTTCTAGGTTTCTACAACCCCCCAAGGTTCTTTACAACACAGTCAGTCACCCATGCACACAAACATTCACACACTGGTGGTGACGAGCTTTGCCCGGATGTTGCTGGAAGCTTGAGTGAGCTCAAAAATTTGTGAGGCATACTTTCTCCAAAAATGGTCACAAAAGGTTGCAAGCATCTGAAACCTTTCTTGAAGCATTCTCAATTTAGATTCTGTTACCAAGCAGGAGTGAGAAAACTAATTCATGGCCTTAGCCACTTTGGCTTGCAACTGTGGAAGGTTATTGATTTTGCAACAATTAGCATTAGCAACTCCACAACATGGCAGAACATGCTCAGGCTTGTGTTATTTGTGGAGATAAAACATCAGCGTTGCATTTTTTTTTACCTAAAACGAAGAGTAAACAGAGGCAACAGAAGAGTTGTGTGTGTAATTAGCAAATCAGAGGTGAGACGTTCGCATATCATGAATATTAATGAGTACTCCAAATGCTGTCATTTCTGCCCACCTTTCCTCTGACTAACTTCTACTAGCCCAAGCTTTTTTTCCACAATGACTTGCAAGGCTTTCATTCATCCAAGAGAAAACAGTAAATCTATTGAAGTTGAAATTGGTGTATGCCCACTTTAATACATAATTAGGCCACTATAAGAAAATTTGCAGAAGATTTGCACAAATGCCTGAAGTTTACTTCAAGCATTCTCAAAATGTTCATGTAAGGTGTGAGTCCAACTGAAAATGTACATTTTTTATTTCATGTTTTCTAATAGCTATATAGGGTAGATGTGACGTTAATAGGTTAATACTAATTTCATGTTATTTATGCTGGAGTGTCTGATATTTAAAGGGACAATATTACTCTCTTACAGCCACTCATGCATGCTACAGTACACACAACAGTACCGCTCCTTTTGGCCCTGAGGCAAAACAGCAGCGGATCAACCTAAATCATTTCATTTGGATGAAAGCCTTGCATTAAAGAAACTTACATTTTTGATTTTGTTTTGAACAAGAGGAAAAAAAAATAATCAAAAATTACTTTTTTATGTTTCACTAAAGGGCTTAACTTTTTCAATCCAATAATAAAACAAGAGCATAAAATATGTCCAAGTTCCCTTTTCTGTGGTTGACATAGACTCTCAGCACAAAGAGTTAATGTGTTGGGAGGAGAAATAGTGTGTGAGGGAAAGGCTTCCCTATTATCAGGGGATGAGAGTGCTAATAAAACACAGGAGCTGCTGGGGTCCAGAGGTCAGATGCACATGTAATGAATGGAGAAATTTAACTCATCCAATTATAGGGAGCCAAGGCAAAAATCCATACTGTTACTCTGGGCAGAACGCCCAAATGCAAAACTAATAATGTCAAGCAAAGCCCAGCTTTGTGTAGTGAGTGTGCGTGTGGTGAATAACTTCTGTGCAGGTGTGTTTACACCTACTGCTCGTGTGCAGAACAAAGGATTCACAATTGCGAGAAAGTGGAGAAGTGAAAAGTTTGAAGGAGTTTCTTTCAGTGTTTAACATATACATTAAAATGTGTTTTCCATGTCAGTTTTTGTAACAATGTTTTATTTTTTTCTTTATAGTTTCATTGCATAATCTGACGTTGAAGATTAATAAATGAGGAATAACAGGTGGCCATAACTAGCATGAAGCAAGCGTGTCTGTCTCTCCCCTGTCTCAGGTGCAAAGCGGAGCATCTATCTTTCCTTCTGGGAAATTTCCAAGGAAATGGGACTAATAGGAGCGGAGGGCAGGAAGAATACAGGTTTTACAGGTATGCACATATTTTTGAATTCTGTTGATTTACATAGTTTTTTCTTTGCTGAAGTGTGTTCAGGTATTCATTTCTAGCATTTCGATCTGTAATTAGCTATTTGATGATTTTTAAACTGTGTGCAGATGACAGGTGAAACTGGAAAAATTAGAATATGGTGCAAACCTTCCTTTATTTCAGTAATCAAACTTAGAGACCATCTAAAGGCTCAGGAACCCTTTGCAGGTGTTCTGGATTCATCAGCTGATTAGAGTGTGACACTTTGAGCCTAGAATATTGAACCTTTTCACAATATTCTAATTGTGTGAGATTTTGAATGTGGGGTTTATAAGCTGTAAGCCATAATCATCACAATTATAACAAATAAAGGCTTGAAATATCTGGCTTTGCATGGAATAAGTCTATCTCATATATTAGTTTCACCTTTTAGCTTGAATCACTGACATAAATGAACTTTTGCACCATGTTCTAATTTTTGTAGTTTTACCCAGAGAAGGAAAATCTTTCAGCTCCAGGTTCCTATTGTCCCATCACAGTCTCAAAAATGATTATTTTCTGGCATCTCTTTCACTGAAGAAGGCTCAGGTATCCCTACATCCCACAATTTATATAACAAACACCCAACCAACTTTGTTAAATGTGAAGAATTGCAGGTTGGGTTAGGCCATTAGACTCCTGTGGCTATGAAATGTGTATATCTGAAGCATCTACATGAGGTAGATTGCACCTTTCATCTTCTACCAATGTACTGCAGTTACTAGTACACTTGACTCTCAGATTCAATTTTGTATTCAAATGTAGTTTCTACAAAATACGTTTGTAATCATGATCCGCATACATTTTAAAATCCAAACACCAAAAGGTGAATAGACCTTTGACTTAATGACGGCCTATGTAAACAAAAGGCTCCTAAAGGGCACGCTTGTTACCGAGGAAACACTTTGATTA
Source organism: Aphyosemion australe (assembly GCA_006937985.1). NCBI lineage: Eukaryota > Metazoa > Chordata > Actinopteri > Cyprinodontiformes > Nothobranchiidae > Aphyosemion > Aphyosemion australe. The sequence goes on from SSNS01000035.1 coordinate 2,079,327, forward strand.
AACGAGTGGCGCACTGATTAAATGATTAAATCTATTTGTCCTTAGAAGAAAAGAGGGAAGCGAGGAAAAATAAAATCACACTCTGATTCATTTTTGCTCCATTTTTATTTTGATTTTTTGTAATTGGGAACCATACCCCCTTGGAAGCAAAGTCATTAGGCCTTATACATAACCATTGCTGCCACATTAAAATCACATTACACAGCAACGATAATCATTGCATTCAATTACACATGGTAATAAATACTTGACGCCATCTCCAGTAAATCCATTAGCCTGGGAGACACACACAAAACATGCAGCCATTAGGAGATCTCAGTGTTTGGACCCCTGGTTTCACAGAATAGCTCTCCGTTGTTCTTATGGAGACATCAACTGTCTTATCTGAGCATATCAATGCATCTCTGCAGTGACATTAGACACTTGTAACACATACATTATATCTTAGCACTTGTTTTAACGAGGCATAATAAGAAGGAGAGTTTCAGATATGAAATAATACAAAATCACATTCAACAAAGGTCAACAGATGGAATTTAAGTGACATACAGGCTTCAGTCCACTAATCCCTCGGCAATACATCAGATAAGTATCATTTACTGCAGCTCCACAGCTCTATGCTACATTACTCTTAAAAAAAGAAGCGTGCAAACTTCATCATGTAAGCTCACCAAGCCTTTCAGCCGGTGTTGTTCAAATGCTGTACATTTATCACCCAAATGACACGAGGTAAAAAAAAAAACAGACGTGCAACAGACCTGATTTTTGTCTCATTTCACTAACTGGTAAATGCATGATGGGTGAGTGTGAATCTTTTAGTGCTATTAGAAAGGAGAAAGTGTCAGAAAAGGACAGCCTTGTTACTCAGTTTACTTGGGGAAAAAAGGCTACACACACAAGCATTCATCACTTGGTGCATTTCATTTTCATATCTCCTATGCTGAGCCGCTCAATATTCTCCCCCGTCCATCTTGCCTTAACAAAGCTTATCCCAAACCTCTCCAGCTCTGCCTTTTTTTGCCTTCAGGCTGCCTCTCTCCTCTCTCTCTTTGCTTGATGGCAGCCTCACTTGTAATTAACTGTTATGTGGGGGATTGATTGCGGACAGCTTAGCATTGACCAGCTTCATTATGGAGTCCCTTCAAAGTGGGATTCTGGGCCTGCCAATACTCCTGAGTTTATTTCAGTGAGAGGATCAATAGCTTGCGCATTAAAAGCTTTATTTGGGCTTTGTCCATCCCCACAAGTACCTTTGCCCTGGCTGTTCTGTGGATTTTTCAGGTGCCAACAGGAAAGCAGCTTTGCCCTGCGGTTGGCAGTAAGCGTGACAAGTCCTTCTTCACAAAAAAACCCAGAGCCCCAGGTGACATGCAAACTGGTTTCCTCTATAATCATAATTTAGGCATTGCTGACATTAAAAATGGATGATGTTTTCTTTTCTACTCTTATAACAACTCCAGTCTTGGAACTGTTCTTCACCATCAGTTTTGCATTTCATAGGTTTTAAACAGAAATCTCTAGGTATTAGCAGCCCAAACAGCAGCAGCTGTCACCAGTGCAGCCTGGGGCACTTCGAACAGAGATATCAGAATATTTCTGCTGGATTAACCATGAATGGTCATGTAAAGGCTTAAATAATAACATTCACATAAACCTCTGTGATATTGGAATTATTTTAAGATGACAGAAATCCTCTTTGTGACCCCCACACAGACTAGCTGTTGGTTTCTCAATCTAGTCAGATCCAATACATCGTAGCTTAATGGCTTCCCTCTGAACCTTGGTGGAATGCAAATAATTCATTTTCTTAATTATTAAAGACCAAGTTCACTGAGGAACCATTGTTATTTTTGAAATATGATCAGTCACTTTGAGTTTAACATGCAGGCTGAATGTGACAATAGTCCTATTAATACTCCTATTCCCTGCATTAGCTGCCGATAGAAAATAGACGGCGAAACTCTCAGTTTAGAAAAGCCACTCAGATCTGTGTCACACTGAAAATTAACATTCATGGACTCAACCATCTTGACTCATGATGGGAAAAGCTGTTGTTGGTTTAGCGTCCAGGAGACAGCAGAGAATGTCTCGGCTAGTAAAAGCTAACCGTTAGCATTAGCAACTCTACCACACAGCAGAACTCCTTCAGGCTTGTGTTATTTGTGCAGATAAAACATCAACAATGCAGAGCAAACAGGTTCAGTGGTAGAGTCACGTTGCTGCTATCCAATCAGAGGCAAGATGTCAGAATATCAAGGAATAAGATTTCAAACCTCGCCATCTTCTGCACACCTCTCCTCTGGCTCACTTCTAGCTCCTGAAACAGAAGCGCCAGAGCTTTATTCCCCACAGACATGGACTCAGGCATTCATTTATAATAGACACCACTGAAAACAAGTATACTTGGTCTTTAAACTTTTTAAAACCTATGGCTGGGTTAAGCAGATTGTAGTCTTGAACCTTTCCTATTAGTGAAGATTGTACTTCAGTGTTTCTTTTTCTTTTTTGTTGCAGGAACAAAACCTTTAAAACTATTTTAAAGAGTCTCGAAAGAATAACTCCTTTTGTCAGACAAACTTCCTTGCTGTTTGATGATGGCTTCAGCAGGGCTTTAATGTTGTCTTCTCCTTCTGGTCATATTGCCATCATCCATCTGCATCTTAAATCTATTTATTAGAAATTAATGCACAAATCAACATGGCCGTTTCTGTTTACAAGATGAACACTAAAGTACGCAATGGTTTAAAGTTTTATATTATTTTTAGCAACTCCAACATACTCCAAGGGACACCTGTGAAAGTTCTGTGACCTGTGCTCAATCACTTTCTGGTGAAAAATACAGAAATCTGAAAAAGCTTTTTTAGCTAATGGCGTGTAAAAAATGAGCAAAGCTGCTATCTAGCTAGTAGTCTCAAGTACTTAAAATGCTTTTCTGACAAATGTTCAAACATTTTGCTCATGTTAGCCTACAAACTTTAGAACTGCAACCCAAGGAAAAAAAAATCTTATATTAGTAGAAATGTTTCTACTGTGAGACAGTTTTCTAAAGATCATTTCAGCACTCATCCAGATGTTGCAGTATGTGGCAGTAAGTCACTGAGGTGCGGACACCCTGCGATGTTTTCACTTCTCCGACACTAGCAGCCTGGTGCTCTATTTCAAAGCTTGCTCTACAAACAGCATGCTACAGCACTCTTCCATGAAAACATATATACATCAAGGTATCTAGAGGCCAACCCTCTGAGACGCATGCACGCACGCACGCACGCACGCACGCACGCACGCACGCACACACACACACACACACACACACACACACACACACACACACACACACAGGGTGGCCCTCTGATGAGTTATCATTTTGTCATTTAGCATGCTGTGCTACAAGATGCATCTCCCCTGCCAAAGCGTCAACAGCCATCGCAGCTCCATCCCCGTCTGGAATTTCCCCCACGGCCGCACGCACACACACACACACGCGCGCACACACACACACACACACACACACACACACACACACACACTCTGGACATGGAAGAAGCATGTTGCCTTATAAATGACTTACAGAATCCCTGTCTTTTGTTCCCCATTGCACTTTCACACTCACTTTGTTTCTCCCCCCTCTTCACACTCGCACTCGTGCACGCACCAGTTGACGGCTGAAACCATGACACAGAAAGGCCCTGGAGGCGCCACGTAGATAGCAATGATGAACGTGCCTTACAGCTTTTGTTCTTTACATATTTTAACCCTCTGAAATGGAACCAACTGTTGAACAACCAAATATTATTTGGTTTACTCTCAGAAAACATCCACATCATCAAACAGCATCATTCCCCACCATGGGGATGGGTCAGATGCGGAGATGTAATTTCACCAGTGTGTGATGAATACTTGGGACTTTAACTTTAACTTTAAATAATCTGCTCCCACAATGCTCTCCTCTCTCATTATTAGCTTTTTTTATTTTACAGGTTTTATTAAATCATTTTCTCATTATTGTGGAACACTGAAATACCTGTTAGACTTCGTAGTAAGTCCCTTTGTGCTTCTGTAAAGCTAATGGCTAACAGATTCAACTGTGAGGCTATAAGCCGAATAAAAAACACCAGATACCCAGCACAGGAAAAACATGTAAGGAAGCCTTGAAGTTTTGTAGGTGTGAAGCTAATCATTAGTGAGGTAGACATGGAAAACAAAGACAGCATATTCACACCAATGTGTGCACATGCTAACCCCCCCCCCCCCCCACACACACACACAAACAGGCACACATATCTAATGAGAAAATGGGGAATTATTGCTCTGCCTATACTATCTGATTACATGTTTAATAAGAGAAAGTGTCAGATTCCAGCACCGATTGGCTTGTGATAATTTAGTTTTGTAGTAATTTCAGTAGTTTGTTTCTGCATGGCTGTAGTGGTGGGGAATATTAATTTAAAACAATAATAATCTAAATGACAAAAGACAGGGGCGGGCAATGCGATGAAAAAAATCATGAGTTTATTTTGCAGTGAAATCACAATCACAGTTTACATTCATTCATAACTAAAGATTGTTTCATTTTACAAGTTCCGTCCCATTTTTACGCAATTTAAAAAACGATCCTAAAATAAAAAAACAAACTATAAAGTTAGCAATAAAGTTATATGTTTGGTTTGTTTTTGTATTTGTTATAGCAAAATCTTCAGCAGTAACTAGCACGACACAGAAGAGATCCAGTTACACCTGTGTTGCTTCAGCTGTGTAAAGTCCAGGCGTGTTAATAAAATAATTGTATCGTACAAGCGGCCAGTTCTGAGGACTGTCGTCCCCACGGCTCATTAGCTATTTCAAATGGATCTGGAAGCTTTGTGCTAAACACCGTTAGCTTTGAGATGTAACTTTTTGATAGTCTGCACAAAGATGTGTTGGATGATCTAAAGTAGTAATATGTAAATTCCTAGGTTTTCTTTTGTTAGCGTCCTTTTGCCCTCCATCGTTGAGTGGATGTGCGCTATTACCCGGATATAAACAATAACATTCAAGTTGTCTATAGTGATCTTTACTGACTAGCCACCCCAGTTCAGGTCTAGGTTCAGCAACATTATATGCCCAAAGAATGAGGTCAGCTAACTGCCCACTTAATTACCAGGTCATATCATCAATGGCTGTTGTTTTCCCTGATAACAGAAGATTCATAAGAGTGGTTTGAGGAGCACGAAACATCATTTTCCCACATGGACTGACTACTACAGATTCCTAACCTCAACCCCATTGAGAATCTTTTGGATGTGCTGGAGAAGGACTCCCCCACCATCAATACAAGATTTTGGTAAAGAATCAATGCAACACTGGATGGAAATAAGTCTTGTGACATTACAGAAGCTTACTGAAACAATGCCACAGCAAATACATGCCGTAATCAAAGCTAGAAGTCATCCAACAAAGTGTTATGGTTCATCTTCTGTGCGTTCATTCTGTGTATATCTGATTTAATCTTTTTACTTTTCGTTCTTTTTAAAACACAGATAGGATATCTTTTTACCTTTTTTTGCTGACGTTTCAGCAACGCTATACAACCGAACGAAATTTATAACAGAGAAACAAGACTGCAGTCAAGAAAACAGACACATACATAACCTGTGGATATCCGGCATGGGCGATTAGTAGAGGGGAACAACAAACAAGAGCAGAAAGAATAGAACAACCAAAAAAGAAGGGCAAGAAACCCAGATAAACAGGAACCAAAGCCAGTAATAATCCTCCCATACATCAAAGGAACGACAGAAAAAATAGTAGCAACAATGAAAAAATACAAGATAAACACACCAATCAAACCATACACAACAGTTAGAAAAAGACTGGTACACTCCAAAGATACGATTCCAACAGGAAAGAAATGAGGAGTCATTTACGAAATCCCATGCAAATTATGCAGTAAAACATATATAGGAGAAACGAGACGCCAACATAACACACAAACAGCAGAACACAAAAAAGAATGTGAAAAAGAGACAAGCAGAATACACACAAGAGCAGTGAGACAGGAAGCAGAGAGCACAATGAAGAAATCAGCAGTCACAGATCATTGCACCAGAGAAAACCACATCATGGATTGGGACAGCACAAGGATTATCAACACAGAACAACAAAAATATAAAAGATGGATAAAGGAAGCTACTGAAATAAGGAGACATGGACATGGAACTATGAACAGGGACGACAGGGTGTACACGTTGGACCACGCATGGGACTGCGTCATCGAGGAGGAAACCGCGAGCAGCAGGGGGCGATATCGTCGTCCCCTGCTGCCCGCACATAAACGGAAGCGGAAGTGAAGCTGCATTAGCAGCTTAGCTCTGAAGAAGATCACAGTGATGATCGAAATGTCAGCAAAAAAAGGTAAAAAGATCTCCTATCTGTGTTTTAAAAAGAACGAAAAGTAAAAAGATAAAAAAACGTTATGATTCATGACCTTCATTTGCTGGTGCCAAATATTTTTTTCGGGGGGCAGGCAATGAATGATCTCGATATTTCCATCCCCTAACTACTCAAAGTTTCAGCTTTTAGTCTGTTGGTTGTGGCTGAAACCCTAACAGAAGCAAACCTGACATTCCCAGCTGAGCCATCCTCAGTAAGGCGAGGTTAAAAACTCAAAGGAGGAAAGATTCCGTAAATGTGGCTGCAAATCACAACAGCATGCCAGAGGGCAGCCAATGGGGCTAATGGTTTTTTCATGCTTGACACATTTCAAAACAAAACATCTAATGCTCCTCAGATCAGGCCAGCAGGACAACATTAGTGAGGAAAGATGCAACAGTCAGATAGGAGATAAGAGATTAATTACAATATGCCCTCATTAGGGGCTGTGATGAGGCAAAAAACTTGGATATAAATATGTATTTGTCAGGCTGCTTTAGGGTATTGGTGGGTCCTGTTTAAGAAACACTTAAATAATTGAAGATTTGTGAAAATGATACCACTGTGGGTTTTAATTTAGAGCGAGATAAGCTGAAAACCTATAGACAGGATTTGATGAGGAGAGCCATCTGTTTTATAACAATCCCTGCACATTTCAGTAATTCCCTACTAAATAAATAAGATCAGCATCGTAATGTTTGCCCAAAGAGAAACACTTGGAAGGTAATCAGTCTTTAAAGTTTGCTTTAACAAAACCACAAGTATACGTACATGTTTTGATGAAAGGATCCACTGCAAATCACCCGTTTGCTGGAATGGAGGAGCGCCAATATTCATAAGCAGTCTGTTCTTTTCTTAAAACGATCTCCAGATGGGATGGGAACTGTCAAAACACTCTCACATCAATGTGAGACTGAGATAGGGTTTCTATTCAGCGCTGACGTTTTATTAATGAATAATTTTCCCCATGCATAAATATCAATATCTAAGTCATTGTTTAAATCATTAATATGGATGAAAACCAACAGGGAATCTCTGGAGCTCATATCTTTGCATTCCACTGTCATCAAATGATATTAACTACTAATTAATTTGAGCATTTTTTAAAACATATTTACACAGATTCAGTGTTTAAACTTGTACTTATCCAACAAATAGTATATGTTAGGGGTTTTATGTGTACAGCTTATAATATTTTTCTGTATGAATGTTTTTCTGGATTTAATTTTATTGACAAATTAGATTTTAATTGTTCATCTTAACCAAAATGATATAAATGTATATAATTATATAAATCCAGGAGCTTGACAATGTGCTGATAATCCATATGTTGGAGCTTGATGTGGATCTTCTGTAACTTGTGAACAGATGGACAACTTATGAGCCGCCCAGGCTTTGTTTGGCTCCCTGTTGTCTCTACGTCTTTGTTTTCTCTCCACCAGATTATGCTCACCTGATGGTGACCATTAAATATATAATAATATATATATAATGTTTAATGAAAGAATTTACAATGGTTTATAGCGGTTTGACTTCCTATTCAACTTCAATAGTTAAAGCTGTGGTTCACTCATTTAATCAATACATTTGCAGTGATCTGTGGTAGGAATGAATGCCTTGTAAGTCGTACTCGGACAGGAAAAAAAGCTCAGATGCACCTGTTTCAAGAAGTACAAGTCGGCTGGAGGAGAAAGTATCTTCAGATGACAGGATTTGGAGTCTTATTTCCTGATATTTGGACATCTCGCCTCGGATTGGATAACAGCAACGCGACTCTACCACTGACTTTGTTTGCTCTGCAACGTTGATGTTTTATCTCTACAAATAACACAAGCCTGAAGGAGTTCTGCTGTGTGGTGGAGTTGCTAACGCTAACTGTTAACTTATAGCTGAGACATTCTCTGTTGTTCCCCGTTGCGAGTCAAGATGGGTGAATCCATGAATATTAAGTGACAGCGTGACGTAGATCTCTGACTTTTCAAATCCTAGTGTTTCATCGTCTATTTTCTATCAGAAGCTAATGCAGGAGATAGGTGTAGGAGACTATCTTCATGTTCAGCCACTCGGAGTGATTATATTCAGAAATAATAACTAAAATTGTATTTTTTCAGTAAACTACACCTTTAAAATAAAGATTACCTTAATGCAAAATGTCTAAGAAATTCACTTTACCTTCAAGTAAGTAACTAATAATAATTGTAATAATAATAATAATAATAATAATAATAATAATAATAATACATTTGATTTAAAAGCGCCTTTCATGACACCCAAGGACACTTTACAACAATGGAGATAAAATAGAACAAGATAAACACACAGTTCAGAAATATACAAAAACACTAAGATGCTGAAATTAAAAAAACAATTATATTAAAACTAGGTGGTAAAAGCTTGTCTGAAGAAATGGGTTTTGAGTTTTGATTTAAAAAGTGGAAGAGAGTAAGTGGTGCGAAGTAGCCTGGCAAGCCATCCTATATATGTGAATATATAGTCTGGCCACAAACCATTGACGGCTCTCAGTCGTGAGGCGGGATCTACGGTTGTCTTTCAAACTGTCTGCATGCAATTGGATAGCGCTAGGACCAATCAGAGTAACGAACAACGTGACGTAATCACAGCGACGGAAAAGCGGGGGGCTTTAATCGCGTCTAGCTTCAATGATTTCTGTCGTTTTTGTATAAAAACATGTGAATATCAGGTGTACTGGGACATTGCACTACTTTGTTTGATAAAAATAAGAAGCCGCTAAGTATATCAGACAGACTTACGCACGTTGGAGTCTAAATAATCCAATGTTGATGACAAAGCCGTTTCAAACGAACGTGGTTCCTGAGCTGCCGCCATGTTGTTTGTGTTCGCGGCCGCAGCTCTGACGTCAACGGCTACTCCCACTCTGTGATTGGCCCACAATATAGAGCGCTGTGATTGGCCCAACCAAAACTATAGCGAGCTGTGATTGGACAGCCACAGCAGTGGATCAGGCTGCAAGAGTTCCAATGAAGCTTGACTAGACCAAACTTTGCAAAGCAAGTATTTGGTCTAGTTCACTAGGCTAGGTGCGAAGCTCAGGGGGAAGAGAATTCCAGAGGTGGGGAGCAGAGCGGCTGAATGCTCTACTCCCCATGGGGACAAGTCGAGCGGGGGGAGCCAACAGTTGAGGAGCAGAAGAGAAACAAAATGAGCAGACAGGAGTGGCGATGTGAATGAGATCAGATATGTAAGACAGAGCCAGGTTATGAAGAGCTTTGAAAGTGATGAGCAGAATTTTGAAATTGATTCTCTGTTTAATGGGCAGCCAGTGCAGTTGTTGCAGAATGGGGGTGATGTGATGAGAGGACAGAGTCAAATCTGGAATCAAAGCTGACTTAATTCAGGGGTTGCCCTGTTCTGTTTGTGCCTCATCATCTGTCCACGTTGTTTTATTGTGAGAGTTCTCTGAGGCACTGCGTGCAGATAGGCAGGGCAGGCAATAGGCTTGGGGCCCCATGACAACCTTGCAGCACCACTCAGAGTCCTGAATGAAGCAACAGAACAAACAGTTACCTGCCTCGTCTATTAGTAAATGAAAACCATAAAAGCTTATTTTGTGTGAGGTACAAATGAAGTTACAGAAAGAGCACTGAAGTCACTTGATCTCCAAGCAAGCAGTGTTTTCTTGTATGAGGTGAAATGTGACACACTTTGGGTTTAGCATTTAACACGGCTAAACACACAAAAAGCCAAAAGTACTTTTGTGAAAAGCGATCTACAATTCTTTACAAATGCTGGTTCACAAACGCTTCTTCTGAGGTTGAGTCCCATTTCACAAATTTCTTCATAATCTATATTTTGCACACTCACACTGGGAGATGGAGGTGTTGAAAAGGGTTAATGAGGTGTTTTCACGTGCACACTTCAAAAAAGAGAGTGTGAACTGCCCTAATAACACTTCAGCAATTTACATATTTTTTCCTTTAACAAAATTTCATTGTCATAGCAACCTTTATTGTTAAGATTGGTGTATTCTGGTGTATTACTTCTACTATTATTGGTGATCTTCTTAACATTCATAAGAACAATGTTACGACCCAAAGTAACTCAAAGTTGCTACAACAATCACTAATGATCCAAACAAAAGTGAACTGTTGCCACCAATACAAATGGTCACATGATGTGGTTCCATACCATGTTCAGTTACCAAATCCAATCCAATCAATCAATAGTGAGTGACTATAGAATGGTCCAGTACCACACCCAAACAAGTCACTGCTGCTGTCCAGCCAATAATAACCCAATGTGATCCACACATAGATGGACACTTAAAGTCAAAACACACAAAACAAGACACTCACTTCCCTTTAGCACATAATAAATACTGTTATAATCAAGCGAGTCTTTAAAAAGCTTCAGCACTGAACCACCAAATGCAGAAACATCAGCGACCGCACAAGGCTCGGTCGACTTCATCTACTGAAGCATGAATGTTTCTCACTTTCTCTAGCTCCTCCCCAATCATTTAACACATTTCTGCCACAAAAGACACCTAAGGCCATCTTACAGAAAGAATTCCCTAAAACTACCTAAGAATATTTTTCTAAAACTCATCCCATGTCTTTGTGTGAGGTTGCGTTGGTCTATTGAGCTAGAAACCAGCAGGGATATGATGCAACCTGCAAGCAGGAAACCCCACAAATGTCCTACAGAGTACCCCTGAGATAATTGTCTGAACACCTAACAATGTCCACAATGCTTCAGGGAAACAACAAACTGACATAACCTATACTGGGAAATGCCAGACAGCCAAACTGGGAATTCTCTGTAAAGTGAATCCTACTACACCAAAAACACATGGTGTATCTCCCCAAAACTAGGTAAAACAGTGTGAACAAAGACAATTGAAATGCATCAAGAACATCCTTTAGCTGAACTGCATCACCAATCAGGCACAGCTGACCTGCATTAACTATCAGAAGCACAGAACTACAATGAAAGAGACCACAGAGTTGAGCCATCAATGGTCATGTGTACTACTGTCCAGGACAAAATTTGCCTGACAATTCAGGACAAAAATACAAGTTAAAACATCCTGGGTACAAATCCCAGGTCAGGTCATTTTTATTGTCCCTCATGGGGAAATTTGGATCCCGGACAAGCCCCCAGTCGTTACGATCTGACTCATTGGATCATGAAAAAAGGAGAGCCACCCTATGAATAAGTTAACAAAATATGATTTATTGAACCAAAGTAACCCCCAACTTAACATGTAACCAAAACAAAAGTAAAAAAAAATAGGTGCAAGCTGAACACAAATATGGCTGTGGGGAGGTCAGAGAGAGGTTAGACTGAATGCAGGATTTAAGTAGACAGACATTCAGGTCCTCGGGTGTTCTACATTACCCCAATCAGCAAGGTGTATGAGGTAGAATACCCTGGTCAGCCATAAGATGACCCACAGGGTCATAACACTAAATTATATTTAGGCTATATAAGAAATTGCATGTTTTTTTTTTGGTAATTTGGAGTCATTCTTTTATGTTAAAAGGACTGTGACACTTGATGATTCACTGTGTCCCACTTCTTTGTGAAATATTTCTACCACTATTAAAGTGTAACTCTAAATCTTGAATTTGCAATGTGTAACTTCTTTATATTTTTTTTATTTGAAAAAAAAAAGCATGTTCTCTGACATGGCATTTTGTGAATTGACCCTAAGTTTTAAACATATTTAAAAATAGAAAAGTCCCATTGTCTTGTTTAAACCTATTTATGATTACACTGTTCTGATTGACTGACGTTTACCATCTTTTGTTCATTTATCTATCACAGATTAAATCTGGGTTGGTAAGCTTTGCCAAACAAATTTTGTAGCCTACAGGGGGCATTGCACCCATACCTAATCCCATTTTAGAGATTTGCCTAATGCACAGCCTGTCTTTAGTTGTAAAACACATTAAACATAGGGTAAACACAGGTTAATGATACTAACCGTGTTCTAACACATCCACATGGAGGACAACAAGGGTTCACTCTTACTTGCAAGTGCCCTTCCACCTGCCCATTCATCACGTCTCCCTGCACCGCAGATTGTCCGTTTCACTAATGACGTCGATTAATTGAAAACATCCGTGCATCTAAAAGATTAACATTCCTCAGTAAGGGAAATGATGGAGGGAGGGGGATGTGTGAGACTTCTTTCTTCTTTTTTTCTTTTTTTGATATCAAAGCCTAAACAATTGGTATGGAGTGTGGTTTTCAGTGATTAACGGGGAACATGGGTTAAACAGAGGGCGGACTCACAATCAGCAGAGATATGATCAAAGACAACAGATGGCTGGGAAGAGAATGTAAATGTACACTAGGCTGACAAGTTAACGAAGTCTCAGAACAATAGTAATGCCTGTAAATGCATCGCCTCAGGTTACATATTTTGATCTAACGTCTTTGAAAGCAATGATGGAAATCTGGGGATTTTCTTTGAGATGTAATACTTGAATCCATGAAGGGTGTTGGTGTGCATGCACTGATGCATTTTCTTCTGCTAAGTACTTGTTCTTGTCTTGGGATTTTTCCACATCTTCAAAACACAAGCTTTTCTTTAATTTTAATTTTGGAGGAGAGTTTTCACTCCCCAATATCTTCCCAAAGATTACTCCAAATTTAATGCATGGTTTATTTATTCTACTCAGATGCCCTAATATTATAGAGTTGTGTCTCATGTCTGAGTTTTATAAAAATATGGATTAAAACACGTAGCAAATCCAATAATTCATAAAATTAGATCACAACATAAAAACTGTCACAAAAATAGTTTACATTACCTTTGTAATTCATTTTCAAACCCTGTCATGCAGCAGCTTTTTGATGCAAGCCCAGTGCCTTGTAGAACTGTTGCTTTGCACCAGCATGCATTTTTTCATATAGATACTACTGCTGAGTTGCTTCATATGATGAGTTTTACTTCTAGTCATACAGTCATCAGTGATCAAAGCCTACTGGTTGTGCAGCGCACCAGGCTAAAGACCAAAAGTGACAGATCATTTGCTGCTGTGGCCCCCAGACTCTGGAACTCTCTCCCCCTAAGCCTGAGATCAGTGGACTCAGTGGTCTCCTTCAGAAAGCAGCTGAGAACTCACCTGTTCAGACTGGCTTTTGATTGACCTCCAGGTCATCATCATCTTCTTCACTGGCTTCATTTCATGCTGCTGTTTCTGTCAATTCTGTCTTTTCCGGGGTCCCGTGATTACGTTTTTCTTTTTCATTTTTCCTCACATTTTTTATGTAATTTTTTTCTTTTTTCCAGTTTTATTGTGATATTTTTTTATCTTTTTTATTTATTTTGTTCTTGTGAAGCACCTCCTGATTTTTATCTTGAGAAGCGCTATATAAAAGTATCTTCTTCTTCTAGTCCACGGTTGACAATAACTTTAAAAAGACATGATGCAGTGTCCTTGTCGCGAGGTGTTTTCATTTGATAAATTAATCATCACGTAAGAGCTCAGACATCTTACTTCAGTTAAACTGTGTTGTCTGGAATTCTTTTGGTTACAATTAAAGGTAAACAGATTAGGTTTTTTTGCAGGCTGCTGTAAAAAAACTTTCTAACATATTTCTAATATATATATATATATATATATATATATATATATATATATATATATATATATATATATATATTAGGGATGCAACGATACCACTTTTTTCCAAACCGATACGATACCGATACTTGGATCTGAGTACTCGCCGATACCGATACCGATACTTGTACCACACACAAAAATGCAATGAATTGGAATACAGGTTTTATTTTCTTCTCTTCTTTCAACAGGAAAAGACGTTGAGTTAGATAAAAAATAAAATATATTAATAGAGATCACAAAACTAAAATATTAGGTGAAAAATAAATATTTTCTGTGAAATTATTGCACAGTTTTCTACAAACAAAATGAACTAATTGGCACTGTCTCCAGCTTTCATGAACATAACATTTATGAACCTATTGCAGTGTCCACATTTAAATAAAAAACTATAGTCAGCATGCAATAGTGTAGATTCTGAACTAAGCTTTTTTGGGAAACATGAGCTGCAGGTTCTTTTTGATGAAAATAATCATCTCTGCATTTTCAGGTGTGAGTCTGTTTCTGCTTTCATTCACAATGTTTGAAACAGCTCCCCCTATTGGTCAATATAGAAAACTACAACAGAAATGACAAGTCCCAGTGAAGCCACTTTCAGGCAACTGGTATCGGTACCTGGTATCGGTTAGCTTTTTTCTGGTATCGGTATCGGCCCGATACCGATACCAGTATCGGTATCGGTGCATCCCTAATATATATATATATATATGGTTACTAGATTACACATAAACTATGGGAACAAGGTGCTGTAAACAAACAATTTTTACATCTTTGTGCATCCCCACAAATCACAAAGCATTAAATTATTATCAGTGTTCTGTTGCTTATTCCAGCTTGAAGTTTCATATTTTTAATATTTCCTAAAATAGACTTCAAGTTTTGCACAGAACATTTCCACTATGCTCCAGTCTTTCAGTGTGCAACATTGTTTACAAAAAATGTTCTTGCCCAGCTTGCCAGCTGCTCCAACCAACCCAATTACTGAGTAAAACCCTGGCTTAGTTTTCCCAGAGTTCTGCGCTGCATCCTGCATCCATCTCAGGCCCCAGAGAGCTTCCTCTCGGCTCTCCACCAATGTCATTTACACCTCCATCTCCACCCTGGCTTAGGTTGCCTTCCCACTGCTGTATGCTGCCAACTCCAGCCCCCCGCTGATCAAAAACACACAATCCATGAGCAAAACCGGGTTACTAGAAAATAGAAACAGAACCTGTGACGCAGCGAGACATCTCATTACAGCAGCAGAAGGCTTTCTGCTGCTGTTTGCCTTCACTCAGATCATCAGATGGGCAGAAATGGCCTGAACTTGATTTCATCTGTGTTATCTTTTTTATTTGGGCTGATCAAAAAGGGAAGAAAAATGAGAGGAACTGAGGAGAAAATGAGAAGGGTGGAATACGTGGAAAGTGAGAGAAGACGACAAAGCCGGGAGAGATCTGCAGCAGAGGTAGCTTACTGTAGCAAGGCTCTGCAGGAAATGAAGTTGCAACTGGAACGAAGGGTGGAAGAAGACGAAACGTGAAGATGGGTTAGGCGTGGGGGCAGGCGGGTGGTGACAAAGCCATTGAAGCTAAGCAGAGGTTGAGTGGGGTTGAAGCCACACTGTAAGCCCCCTTTTCCCCCCGAGACAGGCAGAGTTAGAGGGCTGGGATGGGACTGGGTTACAAGGAAGGACCCGGGGCCATTTCATTACAGAAAGTGTCTGTCCAGAAGATGGGAAAAGGATTATCCTCCAAACAGGATTTATTGGAGGGGATAATTCATTGGCTGAACCCACAGTGGGAAAGTGCTGTATAGGTTGAGGTTACAATATCGTTTCATTCACAGCTCCCAACCGTCTGATTTTCAGCAATGTATGTGTGTGTGTGTGTGTGTGTGTGTGTGTGTGTGGTCACTCTTCAGGATTCTACAGAAAAGTTCAGTTGCTGTAGGCATTGTGACATGATTAGTTCTTCCTCTTACTGGATGAATTATGAGGTTCCAAGCGATTGTTCTGCTGATTTAACCAGCAGCAGATATAATGAAAGCAAAATACCTGTCACAATCTCCTAGGTGACAAGATGCACATCACAAATGCAAAGAAACAAAATGTGCTTCCCCACATGGGGAAATATGTAAATTGTGTACATTGTAACCCCCCCCCCACACACACACACACACACACGCACACACACGCTTAATGCATTTGCTGCCTGTTAGAAAACAGCTGAGGTGTGGAAAAACTGGAAAACAAATTATGAATCTGGACTTATTTGCTGTCTTTGGGCCTGCAGGGCAGTTGACAAAACGATGATGGAGACATGGAGAAACACTGTGCTGATTTACATTTAACAAACTGATGCCTCCTAGCCTGTCATGTTTTGTTAATGCTGGGGGGAAATTGGCATATTCCAGTCTCTTCTAATACAGTAATAAGACTGCCTCCAACAAAGCAGTGCTTGCTAACTGACAGGGTGGGGGGGTGAGGGGGGCAGTTCAGAGCATAATGGTAGGTGAGAAAAACTTGTTTACACCTTTATAATTGTTTCCTATATAGCAGAACTAGTCTGTCCTTGGATGTATCACTGGCAAACTGCATTAACCAGAAACGTTTTGGTTGAGTCTCGACTCCATTTACTCTGATGTATGCATCACATACCCAGTACATTTGCATTTTCTTCTTGCCCTTTTATATTTTTCTGAGGATTGCAAAAATGAGTCTGAAATCATTCCCTTAAAAGGCCGTTGATTGGGGTGCCAGGGTCTGTAATTTGCAATTAACGAACGGGGCTCTGGAATTTGATTTGGGTCAAGGTCCTGATTTGCATACTCCTTTCTGACTAGTAGAAAGACTCCAGGGGTGCTCTGTCTCGATGACACTGTCTCGTTGTCTGATTTATGTTCAGCAGTCATGGCAAGGCAGAAAAAATAAAAAAAATTGCCAAGCGGTGCTGCCCTGCTTTGAATCAATGTGCTTCTCGTGACTCGTCACGCTCTTGCGGTTAATAAATTCTGAGCACGAGCTGTGATTTCTATTGGTTCATCTCAATTGCCTGTTAATAGCAGGGTCATTAGGCCACGGAAATAGCGAAGTCCACCTTCAGTCTCCTGGGGTGGTTACTGCAAACCGACACTTTGAGCAGTGACCTGTTGAGATGGTTACCAGTGGCTGATTTTCTTATTTTTTTATTTCTGCCTGACAGGACAGGTACCGGCTTGTACTTACACATTAGATCTGTTGACTACAAGTTGTGTTGGTATTTGGATTATATTGGCTACATTAAGCAAGGATCATATGCATTCTTCAAAGTTGAGACTGATTCACTTTCACATGCACCTTCTTCCCCAAAATATGGTATACACTGTAAAAAATATATAGCAAGCTAGTTTTATTTAACAGCAAGTACGCCATAATTCTTCATAAAACTTTAATTCTAAATAAAATGACTATAATCCAACAAGATGGTTTAAAATTTGGAGTCATTATAATCACTATTGAAAAGGTAAAGGCTCAGATGGAGGGATTTTAAAAATGTTGGACGATTTTCTAAACATGAGGCCCCATGTTTGGCAAAAAAAGAAATCCCAGATCTATCAGTTTTGTTCCTACAGCACTTTGGTCATCTATGCTGTTGTAAAGTGCTATATAAATAAAGTTGACTTCACACTAAACACAAACTCATTTCACACATGAACATTTTCCAGTTAGACAAGAAATCTTGCAAAAACCTCTGGAGGTCAAACAGAACGTCAAAGTAAACAAACATGGCTACACATTGCATTCATCTGGCATCATGCTCATTTGACCTTGAAATCAGACCAAGACAATCCAACATGTTTGACATTCTCGATTTATGACTGGATTTGTCCCGACATCCTTACCTCTTTTAAGTCTTGTTTAAAAACTCATTTTTATGATTTGGCCTTTGGTCTGTAATTTTATGATTTTATGATCATGTCTGTGATTATATTTAGTATTTGATTTTATCTAATGAGCCTTTGTTTGTCAATCAGTTTTTAATTCATTGTGTTGCAATGTACTTCATGGGAAGCACTCATACTGAGTGTAAATGTGCTATACAAATAAACGGGTATGGTATCCTGCAGCCAACCAGGCACTGGTGCACTTGCAGCACTCTCTTTCCTGCAACTAGCTCATTCCATTGGGAACTAGGTGACAGGCGGGCTGATATTTGGTTGATATAATGACCCATATTTGGTGTTTACTGCCTAAAACCCCTTTGGGTTAAACTACCCTTAGATCTGGACTATCTTTGCGATCCCTGAGCACCAAAATGCAGCCATTTTGGATAACATCAATGATAATTGCCATCTCCCTCTTTGCCTCCACCTGTCCACTTCTTTTTTATGTTTCGTTTCATGTCCGCTTCTATTTCTGTCCTAGTAAAATTGCATTTTCTATGTATATGTTGAATATCTATAAGGTTCTTTGCATTGACCATTTATGGCAGAAACTGGGTGTTTAGGAGGTGGGAGATGATACAGAAACACCTGAGCACTTTTCAGGACTGGTGTGAATTATGCAGGAATTGTATGCAGCTGTGTTTTATGGGTCGGAAAACTTCTTTGTGAATGTAAACTTTTTTTGCTGAGCTTAAGTACAGTTTTAGTAAGGATTCTACACAAAGTTTTATAAATGAGGCCCTTGCTCTTTTTTCATTGCAACAAATGGGAGCAATGTTCTCTTTACTGCAGGTTTGGGTCTATGTTTCATCTCACCCCCAACCTGCATTCTATCTTTTCTGATTAAGAATAATATTAATTTAAATGCTGAAAACCTGGCTGCATATTATACTTTTAGAGACTTTTGAAGGTGTGGAACACTCTAATCAACACATTTGCCATGGTCTCTAGTAGGAATGAATGCCTTGTAAGTTGTACTCTGGGGAAAATAAGCTCTGGTGCACCAGTTTCAGGAACTAAAAAATTGTCACATCAGAGGAGAGCTTCAGACGACAGGATTTGGATTCCTATTTCCTGATATTCAGACATCTCTCCTCTGATTGGCTAACAGCAACATGACTACCTCTGACTCTGTTTGCTCTGCAAAGTTGATGTTTTATCTCCACAAATAACACAAGCCTGGAGGAGTTCTGCTGTGTGGTGAAGTTGCTAATGCTAATGGTTAGCTTCTACTAGTCAAGACGTTCTCTGCTGTTTCTTGGACGCTAAACCAACAACATCCTTTCCCATTGGAGGCTATTTTCATGTTCAGCCTGCATGAAAAACTCAGAATGACCGATTATAATCAGAAAAAATAATTAAAAAAATTTTTTTTCAGTGTTCCACACCTTTAAGTTCTGTGACGAAAATAACTGTACAAAAGTAATTTTGTAAATCAAGGTCTTTTGAGCTTTTGAGGAGGACATCTCTTGCTACTTCAAACTGTTCTTTTAACTTCCGTTTCTGTCGCATTAAATAAAACATTAGATTACTGACAACGCCATGCAGTAAGCACTTTATTTATTATGAAAGTATTTATTTACACTCTAGTGCAAATTTTGCTGTAAAATGTGACAGTTTCAGATGGACTGATCACACAGGGCTCATGCAAGTCTTTGCCGCAGGCATAACTTGGCATAAACACCTGCCACCTTAAGACTATTTGCATTTCATCAAGGCCCATTGCTTCTTTAAAATGGATGTTTAAATTTTGTCCTAATGTTGATAACTCAACTGCATATTAACTACAAGTTTAGGATTTATCCTTTAGTGGTTGGTTTTAGCCCACGTTTGCCTGAGGAATGACACTGGTTGCCTGTCATTCATTGCAGTTGGACATTTCATCCTCTGAGCAATGCTATCTGTGGCGCAAATGAATTTCAGTAAAATAACATTTCAAGTATGTTTTCTATGGTTTATATCATCGTTAGAGAATATTGAAATCTGTTTAATCTGAAAGCATCAAAGAACGGATGTAATGTTGCAGCTAACTCAAGTATATGTCTACAGAAAACCAATATTATTTCTAAATATGAAGTTAATCACAAAATTCCATGTTGGGACATGAACTTTATCATGTAGACGAACGGCCTTAAGAATGGAGAAAGGAGATGTGTGAGGGCTACAAAGAGAAAAGCAGAATCAAAGATCAACAACCTGACACTGATGCAGAATTCCTCTGCTTATATTTTTGCACATTGCTACTTGGATTTTTTTTAAATGAGCAGGAGCACATAGAGTACATAAAGTTTACAAATAGTTTAGTTTTACGGCATGCATGTGTATATTCTGTGCCAGAATCTGATTAATTGCAAAATCTGATCAAAATCTTGTGAAGTAAGTGAAGTAAATCTATTGTTCTAAATAGTTTCAAATTGGTTCAATATATAAACTCTTGATCTGTGGATGTTCAATCAGTACATTGTTTACATTATTTGATTGTGATGCCATTTTAAATGTTAAAAATTGTATCGCTGATAATTCAACCAGCCATGAGAGATGAGTTAGAAAACCCACCGTCTTGTTACAGTGACAACAGGAGACACTATAGGCTGCAAGGAAACATTCAATCTCAAAAAGCAAAGAGTTGGAAACTGAAGAAGTTTAAAGATTTCACAAACTTTTACAAAACCCTAACTGTGATAACTCAACATCTCCACAGATACAGCTTTTTTAAAAATGTTCCTGATATAGTACCACAACTGGTGATGAACCAGTAAAAGGGTCAGGACTCACCGCAGTACCGTAAATTGCTGAAAACAATGTTTGTTTCCAACAGAAAGTTGCCAGAACACAGCATGATGCAGTTTTGTTGGATATGAGGCTGCAAACTGGTCACTGTTTCCATGCTGGCCAGTGTTTATTGCCTCCAGTAAAGTGGACATCAGAACTGGAGCCCAGAAGAGTGAGAGAGGATAAACTGGTCTAATGATTCAATATCTCATGATTCATCATGCCAGATCATGTGTAATGCTGTAACTATCCTGTAATAACTAGAATATTGAATTCTTACATATGTTTGGATGCTACTTTGATATGTATAACTCACTTTATAGAAATTATAATCGCTAATGATTATAATCTGCTTTAGCCGTATATTCTGACCTGCAGAAGTGCAAAGAAGCGGTTGAGTAACACTAAAAAACTGTGATCTTGATTTTTCATTTGATCTTGAATTTTCTAAGATCTCATTCAGATGGCGTACCGGTTCTTTAGACACAAGTCTGAACCATAAAAGTCTCTCATCACAAAGTGCAGGCCTACTTACTCACAATTAGTTCAGTGGTCTTGTTGTTCTAGTTTATGTATTTTTACCATTGTGTTACACAGGACATAGATATAGATTATATATAACCAGAGGTTTCTCTTAAGGAAAATAGGTTTGTTAAAAAACTAAATTATTGCAGTAGAGATAAAACATAGAATAACGTTACTGCTCAAGATTAGGCTAAATAAAGTTACTCTCACTAATTGGTAGATATATACAACCAGCGGCGCTGCAAGGTTGTCATGGGGCCCCAAGCAAAATGACCTGCTGTCTGGTGCAAACAAGGAAGTGTGTGGCTGGGGGGGTGGCATGGGGGGGCAGGTTGGGGGATGGTCATCGTTTCGGCTAATGAGTAAGTGTGCTGCCGGTCTCTAGCTGAGCAATCGAGAGGGAGGGAGAGGAGCCCATCAGGGAGCGGGAAACAGTCAACAGTATTTCAAAGTTTTTTACTGCCTCTCTACTGTTGCGGGTTCATAATTTGTCAGCCCGCTAGGGGGCCCTGGTGGCCCCAAGAAATTGCCTGGACTACCAATCGGCATGCAGTGCCTCTGTGTACAGGTGAACCTGGACAAATGAGAATATGATGCAAAAGTCCATTTGTTTCAATAATTCAGCTCAGACTGAGAGACCATCTAAAGGCTCAGGAACCTTTTGCAGGTGTTTTGGATTCATTAGCTGACTAGAGTGTGACACTTTGAGCCTAGAATATTGAACCTTTTCATGATATTCTAATTGTCTGAGATTTTGAATTTGGGGTTTTCATCAGCTGTAAGCCATAATCATCACAATTATAACAAATAAAGGCTGAAACATCTGGTTTTGCAAGAGTCTATCTCATATATTTGTTTCACCTTTTAAGCTGATAAACTGAAATAAATGAACTTTTGCACCATATTCTAATTTTTCCAGTTTCACCTGTATTACACTGGAACACTAGATTTTTGCAGAGCAAAAGTTGGCAAAAAAAACAACAAAAAAACAACAAACTATTTGCCATGTTCACCAATGGTACTGTTCTATTCTTCAATCCCAGTTATTTTTGGATAAATGTTTGTTTAACTAGTGATGTAGTAGACACAGTACCTCTTCACAGAAATAATTTCATTTCATGTATAGTGTTTTGGTGTCAGATGTGGGCTCAAACTGTAAAATTATAGAAAAAATGTCATAAATTTAATAAAAGAATACTTTTTTCATGGAAAACATTATTTACTCTCCAACACAATAACAGACCAACATCTCAAATTGATTTATGCATCCTTAAAAAACATAAAAACAGGTAAGATTTCACCAGGATATCAGCAGAGCCTCCCAAATCTCCCTAAATTGTTGGCGAAGCTTTCATGCAGACATGTTGTGTTGGTTGCACTGATGGCATTCATTTTGACAGGCTCCTGCGCACACATACATATTTCCCCATGCCTGTAAGCAGACTGCCAGGTGCAATTCATCTTTATGACAGAACTTTGAAACCCTGTGTCAAAATGCCTGAACAGGAGCAGAGCAAAAGCGAAAGATCTGCTCTCATACTGATGATATTAAGTATTGTGTTTGAAATAAACTCAAGCTTGGCTGATTGAATGAGTCATTCAGTGTAAGGTAGGACAATGAGCCGCTGCCCACTACAATAAAAATCCCCCTACTATATTTTTAGAATCAATGTGTTGATTTCATGTCTCTGTCATGCTTATTTTATTAAAAATTAGCTTTTTAATTTACATTTTGAGACCAGAAAAATAACTGCAACTAGTTTAGCACAGTGCAGTGTTACTATAGTTTAGGTCTTTGGTACTTACAGCTCAATTTCCCCATAGTTCATTACCGCTCACTGTATCTGTGGAGTGTGTTTAGTCGGGTAGCCCATGGCTTGACGGTCCCCAGGGTGGAGTGTGTTTGTTTAGGGCCAGCGCTCTGCTTGGACACTCAGATGCAGATGGTGCAGGGAGCCGGCCCAAGAGTGCCTTTGGACACGCTCTGGCAGAGTGCAGGGTCATGTTCTCTTGCCGACTACAAGACAGGAAATCCATTTAATTACCTGTGAAGCAGAAGATGGGGGTGTGGGGGGCTGACAGAGGACTACCGTGCTCCCCGAGCTCTCTGCCAGGGAGAGGGGGAGAGTAGAACGAAGGAGGGGGAACAATGGCGGTGTGCAAAAGAGTCAGGAGGAGATAGCAGAGATTATTGCACAGAGAACAAGCAAAAACATGCTTGCTTTCCACTTCTGGCAACACTGTCTGTAGTTAAGCTAAGTGATCCCTCTCCTCCTCTCACCTACCATGACTTTCTTGAATGAATCCTTCATTGAACATGATTCATCCATCTTCTTCTGTTTCTCCTGATGGAACCACCCATGCTTTTTTGCTTCTTTTCCTGTAGCCCTTTCCCCTGCATCTTTTAGTTTACCAACTCGTGACTTCATGGTGTGGTGACATCATGACTTTCCAGGTAATTTGTTCTGAACGGCTTTTCCAGATTGAGGCCTAGAACTGTCACATCAGAGGAAGAGCTTGGCCCCCAGTCATACCCTGGAACATTAACCGTGACACACTCTTTGCTGGTTCTTTTCCTAGATCTGCGCTCCCAAACGGCAGACAATAGAGGTGTGGTATCAGAAAATATTAATGTTAGCGTGGCCATTTTCACATTGGAAACTTGAAAATAGCTGAAAATGTCTTCCACACTAAACGAGTTGAGGTGAAGATAAACAAAGCTAGCTAGAATTTTAGAACTATTGGAAAAATACAGGAACAAAATCAAGTCATGAAAAACGAGCATAGCTTCCATTTTCCTGTAAAATGTCTTAGTTGTTTAATTTTTACTGACATTCTCTTGCTTTAAAATAAAAAAAAAACTACATTTTATATTCTTTAAAAGAAAATGGGATCCAGTAAAAACCAGTTGTAAGTTGTAATCATGCTTGCTTAAGCTTGTTGGGAATCGTGCTTTAGAGTTGAGTGGTTCCAAGAAAGTTTACAATAGCTTTTTTAATTAAATAGCAAATAACATTTTTAAAAGACAATAAACATTCCCTTGAAATTAATAAAATGATATTTGAATCAGAATTCAAGGAGAACAAGAAGCATCCGTCCCATCGTTGGCTCATCCACGCCAGTGTTTTAAACCATTTGTGACTTTTATGAAATATAAAAGGCTTTCAAGGTGTCCGCAGCTTTCTATTTGACAGACAAAATAAGGATTATTTGACCAAAACAAAGACTGAGACATTCATTGAAAATGAAGACATTTTTGGCTGAATTGAAAATGTAAGGAGGCTTTTAGATCAATACTTATGACAACCATGAAGCTTCAGCAACAAATCAGTTGTCAGTAGTTCCATTAATAAAGAAGGCTTAGTGTCTCACGTTTCATTTCCTGCTTTAGCTTAATGCTAAAGGTGTCCAATGAAATGTTAGAACGTGAGACCTTTTCTAGGTGGTAACTTTTTATCACTTGCATTCATTTTACTTTATTTTATCGTTTTGTTTTCAGTTGAATTTTCATTTATTTAGTTCCTCATTTTTAATCCATTGCTTTGTTTTTAAGACATTTATTTCTTTGTTTCCAATTTTATTTTTTTTATTTTTTTTTTTCATTGTCTCGATTTATTAAAAAAATGTTTTATTGTCTCTTTTTCATTGTTTGGAGTTTTATTTTCTTCTCTGATATTCACATTTTTAATATTGCATCTCCATTTTCCACCATATGTTGTTTTGTTTACTGTTTGTTTTACTTTTCTTTGCTTCTCTTTTCATTTTTCACCCCACACCTGAAATAGATGAAAAAATAAAATGGGAAATAAATTAATGAATAAATAAAACAACAAAATAAAATGGGGGAATAATAAAGAAATAAAAATCTCTTGAACGTTTTTGGTACTCCCCAAGTTTCAGTTGACCTGTCGTGCCTCCAACACCCAAATGAGTCTCTTTGTTCTGGACCAGCAGTGACTTGAAGCTGCTGTAGAACCAGTTTCTCTGGCTATGATGAAAAATCATCACATGCTGTTTTACTCCGAGGAGCTATTCAGCAGCTCTGTGGGTGGGATGCTACTTCCTCTGGTCAGCCACTTTTTGATGTCCCTAAAGAAGCACAAATTAAAGACAGATTTGATTTATGATGTGCTGCCCATGTAGCTGTTATGTCAGTTTAATGAAACTCAGAGACGTACTGGACAGGATTTAAACATTTTGGGAAATCTGATGGTAATTATACAGTGTTGGAGAGCAGCAGGAGTATGCACAGAGGCTGTACAGGCACTGGTGATCCCAGACAATCAGCAATTTATTTATGAGTTGGAAGAAGTGCAGAGCAGGGAGAATGAGGTGAGGCACTGAGCGAGTTGAGAAAATTTTATTATGCTGTAGTCTGCATGCACCAGGGGGTCACAGCTTGCTCTGTGTCTGGGTAAGTAATTCGGCATGCAGTACCACAGACACGGTGCACTACCGGCTGCACAGTGCATCTCCATCCACCTCTCCTTGTCGTCCCTCCCACTTCGCCCATCGCTCGCTTTATTGCTTGTTTTCTCTATGCTAACCCTTCGCTCTTTTTCCTCTTTCCTGATGGATCGTCCACCTAACGATCTGTCCAACTAAAGAACCCGAGAGACTCAGTTCAGCTGTAGTTCAGGCCATGACTGGGAGAGAGAGAGTGTATGGGAGAGAGGAACAAACAGTATGGAAGGGTCTGCTCAGTTTTCATCATTTTTCGCTTTTGTGTAACTGCTGTTTCCTTGTAACAATTGCAGACACACTTAAAAAAAAACATTTTTAACCTCAGTATTAACATTTTCAGATTGTTTTACTAACCCAGCCTTTCCACTGAATGCATAAGCGACGTCTAACGTAAAAGATGCATTTTAGCCAAAAGCTACCGTCCTTCCGGGAGCATTTCAGACACAAAACAGCAGCTAAAGCGTTTCACGCAGCGGGTCATGCAAGTTCATGAAATAACAGAATTGCAAGACCAATGCGTGATTTCAGGAGTTCACCTGATAACAAGCAAGGAGAAAGATGTAATGTATCCAAAAAGATTTATTTTCTGTTCTCTTTACTTAAGCTACAGAGGTTTCACAGGAAATGACATACTTTTTTAACTAGCTAACCAACTGGAAATCTGCATGGGACTTTTATTTTGAAAGTTTCCTGATGATTTGCACTGCTTTCAAGTTTGACGTCCTGTCTAATCCGATCTGAAATGCAAAGTTTGACGTGTTCTGGAAGCGTAACGCGTTAAAAAATTCCTCAAAGCGTAAGCAACGTGTCTCTGCGCTTCTGGAACGCTTCCAAAACGTTATGATTCACGTTGGTAGAAACGTACCCATCCTCTATAATGGCTGATAATTTCTGCGTACTAGTGCAGACGTTACACGACATGTACGCATCCAGTGTAAAGGCCCAATAAGGGATACGCCCAATTTTTTAGAGTCACAGTTGAATTTATTTCACCCCAATCAAACAATATGCATTTCTGAGTAAATTAAAATAAAACCTTCCCAAAGTGAAAATGTAGTGCTCTATGAATCACACACAGACGGCATTCTGTAGAAGGTGTTTGGAGAAGATGGTTGCAGCAGCAGAGTATGAACATGTGTTTGTGAGATCTGTGGAGGCATCATACTCTCCTGTCCTCAGCCTCCTCGTCTTTCCGTCTACGTGTTTGCTTTGGGGTGTAGGTTCTCACTTGGCAGGTGGCTGGCTGCCTGTGGCGGAAACTTGTGCTTCAGACGCTAGAGTCTGACACCGAGTGCATAAATGTGTGAATGCTCAGTGACACATCCAAACAGAGCTCAGACAGCCAGAAAAAACAACTTTTTTTTATGAATGGATATCTAATTATCACCAAGCTTTTCAAAAGGTTTGTTTTTTTCAGAAGATGGTCAAATCTTGATGCAGCGCATACCCGTCTTGGTGTCCTAACAACAGGTTGGTGATAGTTTTCACAAGATTTAGCTAATGACGCTGGGGGTTAAGGAACTCTCACAGTCATTTCAGAAAGAAGCCATCTGAGCCCGTCATAATGACAATTAATACCAAAGCATTTAATAAATAGCTCCTGAGTGAGAGAGGTACCTTTACCATCTGCTCTGAAATAATTCCCTGCTTTTATTAATGCTAGGCTGCTATTATGTCACTATGGAGATGAGATGATAATACAAGGCATCATTCACTCTGTGTTTGTCTTCTCAAGTTCCAGTCTGTGTGCAATTTCTCTCAGTCATCTTGGAACAGTTAAATGAGGGGTTCAATCACACCGAGGTCTTTAATTACACAGCTACGAATATAAAAATGATATGTTCATGCTGTTATTTGGTTAAATTTGATTGCGTAAAGGGCAGCGTGGGTTAGTCTCTTGCAGAAGGGCATCTTGATGAAGCCGTCTGCCAAAAAAAAAATGTTCCTGAGATAAGTTTCAGAATAAGGGTCTCCAAAGGCACAGTAACTCAATATGTTTTTGCTCAGCTAAAAGCATATTTTTGCAGCTCTCTGACAGTGCTATTTGATCTAACATGAATCATTTAATGTATGCACTTCGGTTTGAAGGCTAGCATTGATTTTAAGTTTCCAGCAAAAGGCCAAAGATTGAAAATGAAACTGGATGGGTAGAGCTGAGCAGCATCAGGAGACTCAATTTATGTACTTAATGTGCTGCTCTTTGGTTGTGTTTAATGTTGAATAGTGTCTCTGCGCACCTGCTATCAGACCAAATTATCCTTAGCCTAGCTAGTCATCTTTGCCCTTTAAAGAACAACACGTGTGACATTCTGGTTTCCTAATGAAAATCTTTGAATAAGGTTAACCTATGAGGCTTTATTATGAGGAGCCTTTCGGAGGAAAAAAACCTGATAACGAGTTTAATTCTGCAAGAAACTTGAAATGGAACAAGAAGGATTTTTTTAATCGATTTATTTTGTGAAGCAGATGTGGTTTAGAAAAAATTATGTTTACTCAGTTTAGAAAGGAAAAAGGAAGCTTAGGCTTGTTAGCTACACTGTATTTAGCAAAAGATGTAATTTATCATTCTCCTTCATGCACCTTTTATTTCTTTTAAAAAATGAAAAGTGAAGTTAGAATAATGATTCAATGCTCACCATGTTTTTGCATGGCTCGTGGTGATGGAACGGCAAGAGTAAGGGCCGGAATATACTTGCTGTTTAACCTCACGTTGGTGCAGGCGGCAGGCTGCGTCTTTGTTCACATACTTGCTGCTACACCGCGCTGCACTGCATGTAGTACCGGAGTGTTCCACTAGGGGGCAAACTAGAGTACTCAGACCGGATAGAGAGCCGGGTTTGTGGGTACAACCAAAACAAACATGTCAATAAAATAGATCAAACATGTCAATAAAATAGATCAGTAACTGGTTAATTTTGAGATCACAACAGAAAAAAAGACAGCAGCGGTATCTTCGATGGTGAGAAAGACCTCTAAACCAGAGACGGAGTCACCTTGGTGAGTATGTCTCGCTCGTTTTGTCACCTCCACCTACTGGTTACTCGTATATTGCGGCGTTCGGACGCATTGAGTCGCGTTAATTTCGGAGGACGCGCACAAACGATGCTTCAAATCAACGCAGCCATTTTAAACACGCATTTGCATCGTTAAACATCAAGTATATCACGGCCCTAAGAGTTGATGTCCATTTAAAGAAAATCCTAACACAAGGTTTCAATAATATAGTATAATTCAGCCATCCTTGTTTGTCTAATGTAGGATTGCTGAGGTAATAGTTCAGGAGGGAAGTCCAGAAATCACCCTTATGAAATTCTCCAGCTCCTCCATAGGGACACCAAATGTTCTCACGATAAGAGGATGCAAAACCATCAGAGGAAAACAACCAGGGCACACCCAAATCTCAGCTGACTATATTTGATGAGGAAGAGCAGCAGCTCGTTAGAGATAAACTAATTGTTGTAACTATACAATTTATTTAATATTTAAATGTTATTTTGTAGCTAGTTCATTTACTCATTTTCTCATTTTCTTAATCACTTGTTCCTTATTAGGGTCATGGGTAGCTGATGCCTAAAGCCTCGTCACACTGATCATGGTCCGGACTCCATACGACTTCTGCATAGATCTAAAATCCTTGAGTCCAACCAGAGCATTCACACTGGCCGTGGTGCGGTGCGGTGCGGCTCTAGATGTGGGGCTCTGGAAAGTTTCTGCATGGAGTCTGTTTTTTCCAGGCGCCGCATGCAGATTGTCATGAAGTGAAAGGAATTACATGAGCCAGACAGGAAGTGAGATGGGAGACAGCGAGGAGCATGCAGTATATTTCACAACCAAATTTGTGTCATATTAACTTTGCCGGCTTTTGTTTTATTATTACAGCAATAACAGTTCAAAGTGTATGATAGTTCACCTTTTTTTACGCGTATATTTTTATACGTACGGTGTCAAATGTCTAATCCTTTGGTGCTCTTGTGGGAGCGTTCAAAAGATGAACTGCAGTCTGTGTGACTGGCGGTCCGTCCATAAGCTGTACGGAAACCGTCCTCGGTGTGAATGAGCGGTCACTCCAGCATTCACCAAGTCATTGGCAGAGGACATCCTGGACAGATCTCCAGTTCATCACAGGAACACAGAGACAAATAACAAGTCACTCACTTAGTCACATCTAGTGACCATTTCAGGTTGCCAATTAACCTGACATGCATGTTTTTAGCCTGTGGGAGGAAGCTGGAGTATCAGGAGAAAACCATGGATGAGAAGAACATGCCAACTCCTTACAGAACGGCTGCAGCCGGGGTTTGAACATTTGATTTTTATGCTGCCAGGCAACAGTGCTACCAACTGTTCCACCATGCATCCCATATTCTATTAAAATCTTCATAAATGTTTTTTTTAATTTAATATTTGCTTTGAAATGTGTTAAAATGATTTTTATGACTTTCTGTCATTTTAAGTTCGAGGTACTCAGTGTATTTGAGGCAGTCACAAGTTTGACCCACTTTTGTGCTTAAAATAATGAAACCCAAACTGAAGTTTTTAACAGTAAATAATGTGGTTGGGTGCTTATTTCACTGATTTCTGTTAACTTGATTCTCAAATTTCTGTTAAATCACCTGAAAATGTTTATTTTCATATAACTGAATGCTTAATGCAAAACACTTGAGTTGACAAAAAGTAAATTAAAATGCAACCAAAAAGTAAAAGTAGCAAGTAAGTAAGAAGTTTTGAATCAAAAATTCTGATTTTAAGTTTTGCAAACTTAAGATTTTTAAGACGGTTATTCAGAATAAACTATTGGAGGATGCTGCCAAACTTTTGTAGAACACAAAATAAAATGTAATGTTTATCCTTCTGCCGTCTGTAATCCACTTCTCAGCACCGACTGCTGCTCGATATGGAAAATCTATAAAACCGTGGTTTTTGGGTGATAGTTCAGGTGCACGTCTCTTGCTTGACTTAGACATCACAAGTGATGAGAATCAGTTCATTAGTGGGTTTTACGTCCTCCCCAGGAGCTTTTGGTTTTAGTCTTCATGTTGCAGCAGAAATCTGAAAGGTCTAGCGTGATGCTCTCTGAATCGGGGTGCAGTCAGCCAATTTTGATTAGACCATGGATGGCAGGTCAAGGAGAACAAGGAACCAGCTGTGTTGGGGACAGAGACGAGTACATTTCTCATTTGATTAGATAAATCAGCGTTATAAAAAAACAGCTCAAACAATGAAACACAAGACTCACTGCAACATTTTTT
Organism: Aphyosemion australe; assembly: GCA_006937985.1. Classification (NCBI taxonomy): domain Eukaryota; kingdom Metazoa; phylum Chordata; class Actinopteri; order Cyprinodontiformes; family Nothobranchiidae; genus Aphyosemion; species Aphyosemion australe. The sequence continues at coordinate 2,110,264 of SSNS01000035.1, forward strand.
TAAAATTATGTGTTGACTATTTTTTTATATATAAAACTGTTCTAGATTGAAGCACTTGGTGTTTTCATGTGTTTCAAGTTTGAATGGTTGAGCCACAGAAACATCTAAGGTCCCAGCAAATCGTGATCAGTAATGTACTTCTGCTAAAATAGTTATAGAAATGTAATAAATGAATCGAACGGGGGAAAGAAATCACCTCTGACTCCCTTCGCTTCTTTGAAGTTTTTAAAATCAATGCACAGTTGAATCTGGGAATTGCATGTTCTGGTGAATGATTTATACCATTTCTCAGACAAAGAAAGTGCTAGAATCCTCCTGCCAGCACTTCCTCTCCACCTCTTTGAAAGCTCATGCCTTTGTAGCTTGTGCAACAATATGTGCGTCCGCAAAATATGTGTGCCATAAATTAAGGTTGACTGGACAAAGCTTGGATTTTGCCCTTCTGCTACAAAGGGGTATTATTGTGTGGCAGAGAGGCGGAGGAAGAGCGAAGTCATCTGCATCTGGATGGACGAAAAAGTGGGCTCTTGCATTCAGTCTGAGCCCCTCTGTGGCTGCTGGGGCCAGGCCTGCTGCTGCAGATAGACTTGTTCCAGCTCGTAGCCCTCCCTGGCTCCTTACCCTGCCTCAGCCCTGAAACAGATGGAGAGGAAAGCAAAGGAGGGGAGGGAAAGAGCTCCTTTTTCAGTGCCTGGCAGGAGCGTTTTGTATGAGTGGTGACTGTTAGTTTACTGTACACAGTTTGTTGAGGCTGGAGAAGAATGAGAAAGCAGAAAGACAATAACCAACATGGTCATTTAATTATTTATTATTTCCTGCATATGAATGAGAAATGGCTGCTTTAAAATACACTTAATTCTGCCTCTGCTCATAGAGAAATTAATGGGAAATCAATGAAATAATTTTTAGGGCTCGGATATGATTGACTTGGTAGTTTGTGTCTTTCCTGAACTTTCAAAAAAATAATAGAGGCAAAGGGAAGGACAAGATGTGGTAGAAAAAAGCGTACAAGCAATAGGGATAACCACACCTTGGAGAGGATTGTGAAACAAAACCCATTCAAAAATGTGGGGGAGATTCACAAAGAGTGGACTGCAGCTGGAGTCAGTGCTTCAAGAGCCACCACACAGATGTATGCAGGACATGGATTCAGCTATCGCATTCCTTGTGTCAAACCGCTAAAGACGAAAAGGACTGGACTGCTGCTGAGTGGTCCAAAGTTATGTTCTCTGATGAAAGTCAATTTTGCATTTCCTTTGGAAATCAAGGTCCCAGAGTCTGGAGGCACAGAATCCACGTTGTTTGAGGTCCAGTGTAAAGTTTTCACAGTCAGTGATGGTTTGGGGTGCCATGTCATCTGCTGGTGTTGGTCCAATGTGTTTTCTGAGGTCCAAGGTCAACGCAGTTTTAGTTTTGGAGCACTTCCTGCTTCCTGCTGCTGACCAACGTTATGGAGATGCAGATTTCATTTTCCAACAGGACTTGGCACCTGCACACAGTGCCAAAGCTATACCAGTACCTGGTTTAAGGACCATGGTATCCCTGTTCTAGCAAACTGGCCTGACCTTAAACTCATAGAAAATCTATGGGCTATTGTGAAGAGGAAGATGCAATACGCCAGACCCAACAATTCAGAAGGGCTGAAGGCCACTATCAGAGCAACATGGGCTCTTATAACACCTGAGCAGTGCCACAGACTGATCGACCATGCCACGCCGCATTGCTGCAGTAATCCAGGCCAAAGGAGCCCCAACTAAATATTGAGTGCTGTAAATGCTCACACCTTTCATGTTCATACTTTTCAGGTGACCAACATTTCTAATAATCCTTTTTTTGCATTGGTCTTAAATTATATTCTATTTTTCTGAGATACTGAATTTGGAATTTTCATTAGTTGTCAGTTATAATCATTAACATTAAAATAAATAAACAGTTAAAATATATCAGTCTGTGTGTAATGAATGAATCTAATACACAAGTTTCACTTTTTGATGGAGTTACTGAAATAAATCATCTTTTTCATGATGTTCTAATTTCATGACCAGCACCTGTAGTTTCACCATTTTAGGTTGAATGGCTGAAATAAATGAACTTTTGCACCATATTCAAATTGTTCAAGTTTCACCTATATTTGTCTTGCATGAGTTGCAGAACTTTGTTACTGAAATTTTGAGCACTATATCATATCAAATTTGCACACTGGGACCTACGGGTTCTTTATAAATTTTGAATTTGCATCACTAGGGTCCCATTTTGGTTTGTTTTCCTCTTTGAGTGTCAGATTAACCATTTACTTATGTTACAATTTATTTTTGCTAAGCTAAGCTCTCTGCCTCTTGGCTGTAGCTTCATACTCACAGCAAAAAATGTTAACTTTATCAAGAAATCTAGTAAAAAAATATCCCCCAAAATACTCCACTGTTTTTCTAAGACTCTGCTAAGAGTCATGTTTTTAAGATGTCCTTTTCACTTTCATTTTTTTTTCTTGCATTTTGGAGCTAAGAGGCTAAATGACCCACACATCTCCCAACCTTCTGTATTACAGCCATGCTGCTGGTTATTGCACTGAGAGGAGAGGCTGAGAGCTTGGCACAAGAAGCTGATGATATTAAACCCTCGAGTGCCTGATCAAAACATGACACATGGAAAAACATTTGCCTTTGCACGGAAATGTCTGAAAAACCGAAAAGTAATCATGAAGATGCACCTTTTTTATTGACTACAAACAAACACTTTGATTAATGACCTGTTTAAAGTTTCTATATGTAATGGAAAAAGTTAGGTTTGGCAGCACTTTCTAACGCTTAAAACTGTAGAGATAATAAACCCATAAATGTAAAACTGTGGAGTCCAGGCGCTCTGTGCCTGAGCTGATGTGTCTTGGTGTGCTCGGGAATAATAATGATGTTAAGGGGTGATCATTCATTCACAGACTACAAAGACATTGTATCTTTGGAAGAGTTGTGAGGAGCAAAAGCTGGAAGCAAAAAATTTCAGAGGAACATTACCTCCTGCGGTTTTGCATGCCATCCGGCACGCTGCAAACAGCCACGTTGTGCCAGATGAGAAAGGAAAAGAGTGATGCATGTTAAAACAAATTGATCCTATCTAAAAGAGCTCAGAAAACCTTATCCTAGATCAAAGCTCATGTAGGCACTTAGATCACCCACTGAAATGGCAAAGCAGCATGGAAAGAAAGAAAAGAGGGGGAGTGTCTTGTCTTTTCTAATTATACATTTCAGACAGTTTGCCACCAATTATCTCCCCTTCAGTAGCATCTGCCCTTCATATGACCGCAAACCTAATGTCAGTTTTCCACCGTTGACTAAAAAACCAAAGCTAAATGTGTGGCAAGCTGCCAGAATTCTCCAAATATCTGTTTATGAGGAATTCTAGAGACAAAGAAGTGGGTTTAGGTTTTACTGTTAATTAGTGCAGTTTAATCATCCTCACAAATTCTAGCAGTCGTGACCTTTGTGTTAAACCTGCACCAACAGACGCATCCGTTTACTCAGGCTCTGCTTTGCCTTTGTGGAGTCAGTCAGGTACTTAAGAGCAACAGGGGTGTAGCAGTCATTAGAGTTACCACTGTTTTCACTTTAAGACTTGGGGCAGAATTATGTGTAAGAAGCAGTGAAGCAGTCCACTACCTTCGTGTTGGTCTCCCAAACTCCCTTCAGCTGTTCCACAAGCTGCACAGAACAAAATACCAACATGAGGACAGGAAAAGCTCACAAAAGCAATGAGATGATGTGGAGATCTTGAATGTCATGATGAGGAATTAGAAACCTTTTTTTACTATTAAAAATGCATAATGGTAATTCTGCCCATCAAGTTTGCTACCTGTACAAAAAAGAATTTAATCCTGTATTTTAAATAAATTTAAAAAACACAAAAATATCTAATGCAAATGTCTGAAAAAATAGAGACATTTATAGACTGTGATGCTGCTGGAACTGGAATAATCTTACACCAGCCTGAATAGAATGACTTCCTGGCTTAGATAAATCATGCACTTGGAGGTCTGCAGGCTTCAGCAAAGTGAATCAGCCAGATGCGGAAGTATGTGTATGCGTACGTGCACTTGCATGTGTGTATCCATGAAAGAGCAGACCTTTCCCACATGGCAAAAGGCTTCACTGGAGCAGACAATTGCAATGTAGCCATGTGAGAACGGGGCGAGATGGAGTCACTTTTGCTGACGGCACGCAGAAAACCCAACAGTTGTGATAGGGGGAAGACGCTACGCCAAAGGCTGGACAAACATTAGCAAAGTCTCCATAAAGGTTCCAAACTGCTTGCTGCGGGGAGGCTTTTTCCCCACTGAAATTACATTTAACCTATCTGTGGGTTGGTGCGCTGTAGTATGCATCAGTGTTAGTGGGTGTATGTGAACATTAATGAGCTTGAATGATAGATGAGCTCACAGTGAAATAATTATGACCATCTTACCAGCACCATTCTGGCTCCACGTAGCTTAACTTTTGCAACAGATAGACCCGACTTCTCTCCTTCATCATGTAGAATAATGCAGAAACTGTTTTCATTGGGTAACCCATTAAAATCTGAATTTTATTCAGCTTTGTCTTGGTAGAGAATAAAATATCCATAAAATACCTCTGAAACAGGGGTGCCTTAAGGGGATAGGTGAGGGTGGGGGGTCGGTCATTGATAATAGTGGGGTGACACATAAACCTTTATTTGTGCTGTTTTCTAATGTTCAGGTCTGTGAAAAATGATTTGCCTCCTCACTGATTTCTTCTTTTTTTGTCACACTTAAATGTTTCAGTTGAGCAAACAATCTTCAATACCAGAAAAAGGTCAACTGAGTAAATAAAAGAAATGAAGTTTTCAAATGATATGAATTTTAAAGGCACACTAAGCAACTTTTTCATATTTTTAAATCATTTTCCTGAGCCAGTATGTGCTAAAATGACCCATTAGAGGGTGAATGAAAAGTCACTCAGCCCCCTCCGCCCCCTGTGGCAGAATACCGCACTTGCAAATTCACAGTATCCAGACCACTCCCCAAAGTCTTGAGTGAAGCAGGAACGCTTTACGGCAATCTATGTTTACGCCTCAGGACAGACAAGCTATAGCTGGTTAGTATTTATTGTAACGTGTTTGTTTATAAGAAATTTCTTATCTTATGAAGCTGAAACATAAGAACATCCAGCCACAGTAGCGGTGAAACAAGAGTCAAGATCAGGAGTTTACTGAAACCCGAGAGCTCAGAGACGAATAAGGATTCACATTGGATGCAGACCTAACGATCATCCTATTGCTATTGTATGTACAACTTTAATATGTTTTGTTTGTGCATTTCTAAATATATTTGTCAGGCAGTAGTGATCACATCCCTTTCCGTCACCGATCATACACTCACCCACTTAAGCTCTCTTCTTACCGGGCAAATGCTCAGTCATTGTTGCTTTCTCATATCTACCTGAGGTCGTTGTATCCTCATACACCCTCAAATCCTCAGCGCACTGCAATGAGCAACGCTGCCAGCCTGGTGCCGCTGGCCGGCACTCCCGACCGCGGTCCTGTCGGCTAGCCACTCGTAGCTTGTAGAGTAACTTGCCTGTCTGTGATCAGACCTCTGAATCTGCTTTTGGGTTTGCTGACACGCTACAGCTTTCCCTGTGGTCACATGATTCCTCCTCTCACAATCTCTGTCATATTTACCAGGAACTCTATTAGTCAATAGTACAGTGGCTAGCTGACATGCTAGTGCTGGAGTGTGCTTCCAGGACTTTTCCTGCATGTTTTAGCTCGTGAACACAGCTGATTTGTTTGATTTAGTGATGAACCGCTCCTGTAGACACTAATGAAGGCTGAGGAGACATTTCAGCAGTTAGATTAACGCACGGCGTTTCAGTTTGGTTTTTACGACAGTGAGTTCAAATGGACTCTAGAAGGTGTTAAAGCAAGGCAAACCTGCAGAGTGTTCCTTTAAGATATAAAACACTATCCAAACAATCCTGGCGCAATGCGAAAAAGTATTTGACCCCTAAAACTATTAACTGCTTCTAACATCCTTGGCAGCAACAATTGCAATGAAGCAGTCGTGATGACTGGTAATGCGTCTTTGACATCACTGGAGGAATTTTTTCTCTCTTCTTTACAGAATTGTTTAAATTTAGCCAAGTTACCCTTTTCAAATAGGGCCATGCTCCATTCCAGGGTAAAATTCTTTAGGGGGACATCGTCCCTCTATTCTCCTTGTAGGGGAACCCACTGCATTAACACACTGTTAGCATTAGATCTCTGGTTGATGTAAATAAAAGTGCAAAGAAAGTGGAAAAACAACATCAATTCTTGTCCTTGTCTTTTATAAAGTGTGTACTTTTAATTCAGTTTAGCGCTACTTTAAATGAAATTGGTATTGTTATTTTGTCCCTGAGGATTTCTGTCCTTTTTCTTTCCTGAAATACCGCATGAAGCCAATGAGGTGGCACTGAGCCATGCTGTCAGTGCTGAAAGGCTGCTCTCCCTCACATGGCAGAGCTTATTAGCAGCACTGTATCTAATAGCCATCAGTACATCTGTCGTGCCTTTACTTACAGCCATCATGATATGGACTAACAATAATGGAAAAGGTTAATGTACAGGAGGAGTACGGGTGTGCTGATAACTGCTGCATGCTGCATATGATTATATATCAAAGCCAAAGACAACCGAGCGATAAGGCAAAGAATATTCAACATGGTAATGATTCAGATTTATTGAAGAACTTGTTGGAAATTAAACTTTTTGTACATCCAATTTACTTCTGAACTCAAGTGTAACCTATAGAAACTGTTTCAACATTATCATCAGCAATAATAATCAGTGTAGACCGTCTCATAATTACCTGCACGTTGTCAATTTGACATAATAGCTTTAACACACGTGTATAAATCAGTGAGCACGATTTTTTTATATAGTCTTCAGTCCATTCAAGCATGTAATGCCAACCCTCGTGTGGGTGATGTATATATTTTGTTATCTTTACTGCAGGATCAAGTTGGTATGTCAAGCGTACCGTAATGGTCTCAAAGGTCTACACAACTCACCCTGCCATTTCAGGCACAATGTAACACAAATGATGAAGTGTTTCATAGCGTGACCGGGAAACCGTGTGTGTTGTCACAAATTTTTATTACATTAAGACAGAGATAAATAAAATACCAGAATGCAAGTTTTCATTCTCAACTGTGAACAGAAAGTAAAGAATAATTGTGTGTTACACTTTTGATCTTACTTTTGTTTTTAAAAATCAAAAAACTGGAATAAAAATTAGAGTAAATCCACAAAAAACACTTGTATAGATACAGTTTCCTCTTTTGTCTCTTCCTCAATCCCCCGCGTCCTCCTCCTCCTCCTCCAGCAGATAAAGCCAATCTCTGAGCTGATTCCTGTCACAAAACGTTCTCTAATATTCTAATTGTGGCTAATGGTTTGTGCAGCTAATTAAAGTGTATGAATTACAATAATCAGTCAGCCGCATTGGGGCCGACGCAACCCTCACGCGGTTCGTCCAAGCATAGATGGCCAAGACCAGTGAGGGGCTAATGTAGGAGAGGGGATGGGGGGAGCTGGGTACCAAGGAAAAAGGTGAAATGAAAGTGATGACGAGGAGGGGAGACAAATGCTTGAAACAAAATCCCAAGGCTGTTTGACTGCATCAACATGATAATACGTTTGGCAGAAAGAACAAAGAAGGATGGGGTATGTTGCGGGCAGAAAAGAAAACAGGATATTAAAATGGACTTAATGGTGAACCTAGTGGGAACAGAGGGACACATTAAATCACTTGGTGCTTATCAAACCTGATTTAGGTTTTTGCTTTGAAAGAAAAATCCTTTCCTTTTATGGCAAAAATGAAGAAAATCTGAAATACTCTAAAACAAAACTCAAATATGATGTTTGCATTTAAATACTTGTGAGACTGTCATATAGGCGTGTGCTGTGTTACTGTTTTATCATTCATTAGAGATTGTTTTCTGCACATATAAATTGTGCAAATGCTCATCCTCCACATCAACACAATAAAAATCAATGTAACTGTTTTTATATTGGCTGCTATTAATCAATGCATCTTTTTTTTGTTGAGTGAACATTTTGTATCGACAATTTACAATTGTTACTCATGCAAAGTAAAAGTCTGTCAAAGAATATTTTTGTAGCTTTTATTAAAAGGGGCATTGCAGTAAAAACCTAAAAAATGTTGCAATTTTGAGTCTTTCTACTGTAACAAAAATACAAGCACCTGAAACTCACTTCCTCAGAGACTCTGGGGGAAATAAAACCTGTAAAATGTGTCTGCAGAGAAAAGGACAAATGAAACCAAGAGAGATACATTGTGTGGTCATCACAAAAGAAGAAGAGGAGTGCTGATTAGTAACTGGAGCCGGATGATGAGGAAGCAAAACAATCTAACTAAAAAAAAAAGAGCTCACAACTTCAGATCTCTTGTATTAAGTCCACTCATGATGATGACTCATGGAAGCCCAATGGGCGGTTTACAAAAATACAGCAGCTCAGTGAGTCGCAAACCTCCGTTAGCTTGGGTTACCTCAGTTATCTTGAGTTCCGGTACCCAGCCCTACCAACACATCATATTTCAACCCATTTTTGACCAAGGAGTGTCGTGTTAAATGCACAGCATTTCCCCCATTCAACCAGCAAATGAAAGTACAGCAATATAATTTTACTTATCAATAAAAGTGGATCAGAGACTTCTTGGATGGTCTGCTAGTGCGATCAATACCAGAACTTGTCATCTTTGTTTAATAATAAACACCTGAACACGAATACACAGAGAATGCAGCATCAAAATGGCCGAACACTTTTAACGTGAGGCCGAGGCTGAGGCTTTCCCCGGAGCCAGCCACTAGCGCTAGCTCTGACAGCTCATGCTACCTGTCAATCAAAATCAAATTATTTACAATTTTACACATTTAATTACATCTAAATGAATGAGTTTTTTTTTTATCATTGTCAAAGGGAGCCAGCACCTAGCGCATAGGGGGGTCCTGCAATTTTTGTCTCTTCCGTGTTGGCTTCAAGTTTTAAAGCTGAACACGGCCCCTTGATCAAACCCCACAGTCCAGCCAAAATGCTAATATGTCTATTCTCGAAAGTCATAACATCACATCCTGTAGTCCCGCAGCCCAATGAGATGCCAACATCTCTTATAGTAGCTTGATTAAGAAGACTTGTTCTTATTGTCAGCAGTTTTTTTAGCATAAGCTCAACTGATGATAATGACCAACAATCGACCACACTACTTCTTTACTTATCTGTGCTCATTTTCAGATTCAGATTTATTCATCATTGCCATTCAACAGCATGTTAGGAACACTTGGGAACCATTTGTGTTACTGAGGTCAGCCCAAATAAATGAATAACCTAAAATCATTAGTACACACCTAAAACAATACTGTGGTGTTAAAGTACAGGGGTGGGGGCTCATGAGCCTCACAGCCTCGGGGAAGTTGCGATTCAACAACCTTGTTGTCTGGGCTTTGAGACCGCTCAACCTCCTGCCTGAGGAAAGAAAGGTGAATAGTTCATGGGTGGATGGATCATTATGTTCTTTTCCCTGGTTCTGCATGCCTGAGTGGGTTTTGGTGTTCAAGGGTTTTTTGGTCAAAATAAATGTAGTTCTTGACTTTTATGGAGACAAAGCGAAAGAATGATCAAAATTTCCATATCTGTCATTTAAATTTAAGAACATAATTACATTTTCTATGAAAAAAAACAGAACCTAGATATAAAAAAGAGAAATATGTACTGACAGCGACTCAAAGGGTTCAGAAAAGGAAATTTGTTCTTGTTTGCTTTTGTGGAACATCGGTTTGAGTTTGGCAAGCAGCCAGCATGTTGGATTTGATTTGTTGTGTATTTTACTGCTGCTGCCATAAACAACCTGGCTCTATAATTAGCATACAAACATGACTAGCCTTTACCTTACATCTAATGCTTAGCAACAAAGTGAAAGAAATAATAGTCTACCTTTTGCAACCAAGATGATCAAAGATTTACAAAAATCCCAAATTAGGTTTATTAGTACAAACATACTGAACATCATCTGAATTATTCTGCCATGTTATTAAACCCGATGACCAAGTAGCCAAATGAATGCAAACTATTATTTCCAAATAGCGGCTCTGCATACAAAAGCCAATTAGGAGGAGGCTCCTGCTGCATTTCCCTAACCGGTTCTAACCGCCTTGTGTAAACTACAAGCATCAGCCGCATCCTTTGTTTAAGTGCACATAATGGCAGTAGTAAAGTTTTACAAGTTTGCTTCCAAGATCATTACAATGCGCACAGTGTCTCCTTGTCTGTTGTATGTTAAGCAAATGAGCGCAGCAGTCATAAAAAACGTCCTTGTAAAATATACAAAAGCATCCGCTAATGCGTTTTGCACATGAGCTAGTTACTTTGTGATATAGACACAGTGAATACAGTTTTGTTTTAGAATGACCTGAGAATTTATTTCTTCCATTAGCCTCTGAGAAATGACGTTGAAACTCACTTGCGCTCTTTATATATGGAGGACAAAAGACAGAGTGAGGAGAAGAAGCTGAAAGCGACTGATGGCCAAAATAACGACGAGGAAGGCAGAACATAAAGCATGAGAGGTGGCGACGGAGCTCAGGATGGAGGAGATTGTAAATCCTGATGGACACGGAGCACACAACTGGAAAGACAACAAAATTGTGTTGACGGATTTTATAAAAAAGGATTTTCGGAGAATGAATAATAGAGGCTCACACCCTGTTGTTTTGTCTTGTCAAGTCAAATGGGCTTTTTAGCAAGTTGTCCAAACAGCGACTGTTGAAGAAGAAAGGGAATCAATTATTCATGATACAGAGTGCTACTTAATACGTGATAGTCACACACACACACACACACACACACACACACACACACACACACACACACACACACACACACACACACACACACACACACACACACACACACACACTTTCCTAGATGGTGAAATGACTTAGTAACCAGGCGATTTATTCCCTTTTAATAGGGTCTCAATTGCGGCAGCCACACTCAGACAAATGAGCAAACAAGTCAGAGAGTGACAGTGATATCCATTATGTCTTTAATTATCTTCAAAGTTCCAGTGAAGGGCATTTCTTTGGCTAATGGAAAGACAGTTCTAAGTGTCACAGCAAATTGCTCCTTGAATGCTCCAACAAAACTAACTATTTGCTCCTTTATGCACGCTCCAATCTGAGTTTTGACAGGCATTGTTGCATTTCACAAATTGGCACAATCAGTGTCCTCGTCAAAAATAACCAACATTTGGTATTTGTGTTTTTTTCAGTTTGTTTCTTCTCGTTCACAAGTCTAAACCTAATTTCCTTGGAGATAATTTGACTGAGTGCCATTAGTTTGCACTGAAACAAGGCTTGCTGATTGGTGTTTTCGGAGTGAGATGATTTGGGAAAAGATCAAGGCCTGGAACGAAATGTCAATTTTAAGTGGCTCTGATGACACTGTGGTAAAGGGAGGATCTTTAAAATATTCTAGAGCAATAATCTCACAAAGAAAAAGATTGCTTGAATGCAAAATAAAAAGTTTGAGGAGTGTAAATAATCAAAATACTACATTTCCCTTTTTGCAAACTTCACAAAAACATTTTTCTATTTTTATTTTTTGATGCATAACTCCAATGTCTAATCAGTCTATTTAATGCATATAGAAAATAACACCAACAAAGAACATTCCAAACACATGGAATGCTAATATTTGGAAACAAGCACAACATGCTACTGAATAAAGACATAACCTCACTCCCAGTTCTAAACCCTTCAAGTCTACAGCCCATCTTGGAGTAAGAGATATGTTACCTAAAGGCCCGGTGTGACTGAGTCGTGGTTAAATGTTCAGATTTATTTGCTGTTAGACATCAAGCTGAGACTGAGAGGGATAAATTGGAGCATCTGCTGATGTGTGGTTTCATGGTGGGAACTGTTTTACGGCCTTTAACGTCCTGAGACTAAGATAAAGTAGCTATAGCGTGTGGATGTACTAAAGCCAGGCAGTCTGGTCATTAACTTTTCAGACTGATAACTAACACCAAGCATGGAACTTACTGAATCAGACTGAAGACAAGTCAGCCACAGTTTGCAGCCTTCATGTAATGAATGGGTTTGAATCAGAATCAGAATCGTTTTTTATTGCCAAGTAAGTAAACAGTTTCCCATTACCAGGAATTTGCTTCGGTGGAATTGTGCATACATATAAAGTGAAGCAAGTGACATATTAGGATAAGAAAAATTAAGAAAAAATAAGAAACATAAAGTGACAAGTGCAGAGCTGTATGGTTACTTGGTGTTCAAAAGTCCAAAAGCTGAAGGGGAGGAAGCTGTTTTTGTGTTGAGAGGTTCCCACCTCCTGCCTGAAGGGAGTGGACAATAACCAGGTTAGCTGTGATTGGACCTGCATACTCAGAGACTTAGAGATGTACCGATAATGGAAGGCTACAGCCGATCACCTTTACAGCAGAATGCAGAACACGCTCTAGTCTGTGATTATCCCTGTCAGTGGCCCCAGCACATCACACAGTGATGAGGGAAGTGAGGATGGACTCAGTTATGGTCGTGTAGAACTGGACCATCATCGTGGTTGGCATTCTGACTTTCTTCAGCTGGAGCAGGAAGAACATCCTCTGCTGGGCCTTTTTGATGAGGGAGCTGATGGACTTCGCCCACTTGAGGTCGTGGGTGATGGTGGTCCCTAGGAAGCGGATGGAGTCTGGTTGAGATGTGGGTGTCCATCAGGGTTATGGGTAGCGATGGAGCTGACACTCCTGAAGTCCACAATCATCTAACATCTTCTGGGCGTTCAGATTCAGGTTTTTGCTGCACGAGGACCACAAACGTTCCACCTTCCGCATAGGCTAACTCAGCCCTGTTCGAGTCAAGGGTGGTGTCATCTGCAAACTTGACCAGCTTCACAAACTAGTGGCTGGAACAGACTTTTTGATTTTACCCAAGTTTTTAACTAAAAATGTTACTGTGTGGTATTACTGAACAGGAGCTCTGATTTTGATTAAATTTCATTGGTACTTTTAAAAGTTAGCAGGAGGATAAAGATGTACTTAAGTGTGGTTTTTAAAAGTAGGGTGTTAGATAAGGAAAAAACACAAATACACTAGAAAAAATATGCTGAGGCTACATTGGTTTAGGCAAAGATGAAACATAATATTTATCTCCTCATTTTTGCCTAAAAACAGCAGACTGAATCATGAGACTTTGTTTGGAAAGAGTGCTTACAGCAGGGGTAGGGAACCCTGGTCCTGGAGAGCTGTTATCCAGCATGTTTTAGAGGTTTCCCTGCTTCAACACAGTCGATTCCCCTGTTCAGCAGCTCATCAGGCTCTGCAGATGCCTGTTAATCACCTGATGATTCCATAGTATCTGGTTTGGCTGAGAAACTTCCAAATTTTTTTCCCCTCTTTCCTTCCATTTTCCAGTGTTAGTATTTTCCCGTACATTTCCCGTATTATGATTTTGTTTTTTTTTAAAAAATCCTCTGCTAATTTAAACTGAACGGTCAATAGCCTCATGAGGACTACCAGCGGCACAGGCCATGGTGGCAGTTCTGGTGTGGTTAGTGAGCAGGAACAAAGAAAGAGATGGATGGAAGAGTCGGCATTCCTGCCAAACAAAAATAAATCGAGTAAATATTTTAAAAAATGGAATAGCAAATTTACTTTCCTAAAATGAAGCAAACATCTGGGAAAATGCTACGTCTCACTCCGTGCAGCTCCATCCAAGAGCTCTCACCAACTCTGGCCAGCTCTCTAAACATTCAACATGTTTTTTCTCTTTAGCCGCTCAACCAACACTCTTCTCATAGGAACAGAAACGGCGCAACAGCAATCATGAACACCAAACAATAACCCCTTACCGATCATTACGAAATTTTGGAATATTTTCAGATGTTTTTCATGAAAATTTCCAATAATTATTTGATTTTTCTGGTCAATTTTGTCTGTTTGTTATGTTTTTCTGGGCAGAGTGTGTGCATCTCAAAGTTAGAAAATGTTTTGCATTTTGCAAAAATTCACATTGATTTTATTTATTTGTTTTAAATTTCCTGCAGCTTATTCTATCAAAAAAATATGTAAAATATGCCAATTTCAGAGGTCAATATCCACTGTTACATAGGCTAGATGCAAATCTGCAGCGTGTGAGAACGTTCCTACGTGGTTCTAAAATGTCCTGCCTAAGACACTTCCGTAGCTCAAAAACTAAACAATACTAATGATTAAACAACAGAGCCACTTTAGTGAACATGAGACATCAAAAGACAGCCCTCTGCATTAAAAGAACAAATGTAATGGAAATAAAAGGTAAATGTTTAACTTAAACACAAGCAATGAGTTAAAGAACTGAATATGTAAAATAGAAACAATGTGCTTCATATCTTTTTGTGGTTTCATTTAGGCTGTATTCACGGCATTTCAATGTCAACAAATGTAAGCCTATCAAATTCTGATCACCTAAGTGGTTATTTTAGATTTCTTGTACACCTGTAAAGGAAACTGGAGCTTGGTTGGGGTGGCAACTCCTGGCGGCTGCTGGACAAATTCCATTATTTTCAAATCCACTTTTCACAAGCATGCACGGGACCAAAATTTAAAACTTGGTCTAAATGGGTGATCTTGGGTGACATTTTTTAATAAATTAAACATAAAATGCTCAAGTTATTTTAGACATCTTAGACAAACTTAAAGTATTTTATTTACCTTTTCTATTCAAACAGTGTTGATTCAGTGTCCACAGCATTAACTTGTCACACCTTCCTTTCTTTCCTTCAGCAGTTTTTGTCATGAAAATGGTTTACACTGGCCATAAGGCCAGGGAAATTTGTCATTGCAAAGCAAAATGTACAAATAAAACTGAATATGAATTCAAGCAGACTCTGGCCCAAGCTACATACCTGTCATCTTTTCTTGGATGATTATTTATCAATATTTGTGGTCAAGCTGTGAACATTCTTGAGGC
The DNA here is from genome assembly GCA_006937985.1 of Aphyosemion australe. NCBI lineage: Eukaryota > Metazoa > Chordata > Actinopteri > Cyprinodontiformes > Nothobranchiidae > Aphyosemion > Aphyosemion australe. Next base: position 2,125,293 of record SSNS01000035.1, read on the forward strand.
TAAAGAATGCATCAGTGGGACAAATCCAGAGGGGTGGTTTTATCACAGAGAAGAAAAAAAGTTGCTCACATGCAGACTTTCAAAAGTGTGGAAGCACTTCACTAAAAACAAACACGAAATTAGCATTAGTTGCAGCCCTAGTCTATATCCTGGCATGCCATCCTATGTGAATATGTAGTCTGGCCATGACCCATAAACAGAGCTCAGTCAAGGGGCGGGATCTGCGGTTGTCTTTCAAACTGTTTCTGCGTGCTATTGGATAATAAACAACGTGACATACTCATTGCTATGGATGTTGGTCAACGGTGCAGTCGCCATACACTGTTGAAGAAGACACAAATACATCCTTTTTCTAAATAAAGGACTTGAGTACCTCTATCTGCTGTTGACTCAAAGAATAGCCCATCTAAAAAGTTGATGCCAAAGCTGTTTCAAACAAGCCGTCGCCATCTTAGCTGTTTTGCTCCATTGCATCGTCCCGCCCACCAAATTGATAGAGTGTTGTGATTGGCATAACACAAAACTGCTCAGGCCAATGGTAGACCTGCTGAGGCTCCTATGGAGCGTGGCTAGACGTAGAATTTCTACACTAGCCCTAGTCACTATCTACTTTCCTCACGGAGGAGTTGGAAACACTGCTACGTGGAACAATTGTTTAACCATCTTCTAGGAGTTTGTTTTGGACTGTCATATTAAATATTTACTGAACCATCATGAAAATATCTCTTGCAGCATCATATTCAAGTTTAATAGAAGCTCAAGACAAGTTTTAGAATGTTTAAAAAGGCATGACCACATGTCTTTAAATGTTATTATTACAGGTTTTGTCATTCACAGTCAAGTGTAAACAACCACTTCATTAACTCTAAAGAAAGTAACACCAAAAGGCAAGTGAAATATTTTGGAAAGATGTTATTTTGAAAGCATGCTGCAGCATGTTCCTACAGAGCGAGTGCATGTCTATTCCTGTACTTTTAGCTGGATGCAATGTGATGGGACAGTTGAAATGCTGGTTTTGGACCATAACTATTGTGCTGTTCCAATACTAGGAACAGTTTGATGATGATATTTTTTGCAGTAACTGCTTGTTCCAGTGCATTTTGGCATTTCATAGTTTTACTCTATGCTCATGATGATTGCAGGCTTTTATTTTGACACGCCTCATCTAAATTAATTAAAACTTAGGACCTCCTAAAAGTCTCAGCAAATGCTTTATTGGGTATTTTTTTATTAATTGCCGCTTTTGAATGAAAGAGTTGTTTAAATTACCTATAATTTACATATACTTGTACATGGATAAAGTTTATGCTAGAGGTTAATTTATACTACAAACCACATGGTTTCTGAATCATCTCAGCAGATCTGCTGAAAAATATAACAGAATATTTGGCAGGGGTTTTTCTTTTGCCAGCAGTTATCAGAATTGATTAGTGGGACAGATGCCATTGATTCAATTATGTATAAACAAGAGAGATGTTTTAATTATGTTGATTTCTCATGAATATGTAAGTACCAAAAGCTGCTTCCAAAGCCACTGCTGCTTTTTTCACAGAATGGTTGGTTGAATACTGAAGACAACAAGAGTAAAGGTGAACCTGGTTCTGGATGTGCAAACATATTGAAGTTAAAATGTTTTACAAAACCTCCAATTGACCTTCTAACGGCTTTCATTGTGTAATGCTTTAAAATTCAAATGCTCTCATTTTCTGGTGGCTTTGCAGCAACCCTTTCTTGTTTTGTTTACCATTGTTCAAATCAGGATGTTTGTACCAGAACAGGAACAAGAGGGACATTTTGAGAGGTGGCAAGGGACTATTCAAGTGTCTGCAGATGATACAAAGCATCAATCTTTCATATGGTTTGAAGCCACTTCAAATCAATTTTACCCCAGCCGCTTCCAGGCTAATCATGTGGCAGAGGGCAGGCAATGTGCCAGGTCTGTCTGGAGAGAAGAGAAGACAGACAGAAACACTCTGGCAGACGCTCGGCTACAAAGACACACATCCTAAACGTGGAAATGGCCAGGTATAGGCCGACCAGGTGTACTTTGCAAAAATAAAAAAAAATAAAAAATCCAAGACGTATTGACTGGTGTTCAATGCTGCATGAGAGAGATTTACTAACGCTTGGTCTACACCTATAATTGTGAAATATGCAGCAGAGGCTCTCCTACTGTAGTGCAGGGGTCACCAACTCCAGTCTTTGAGGTCTAACATCCTGCAAAATTTAGCTGTTACCTTGCTCCATCACATTTAAAACAAATGAGGGATTTTTAGCAGAACTCTTGATAGGAAGATGATTCAATAATTTCAGGAGTGTTGGTGCTGGAAACACGTAGAAGATGTAGGGTGGTGGCCCTCAACGGCTGGAGTTGGTGACCCCTGTCCCAGGAGCTGTCATAGATGTCCTCCAAACTGAGCCCATGTAGTGTGAAGTGAAGGTGAACCTTCATCTGTCACCAAATCTGGTTTCTCTAGCTTGATGAATGAAAGGACAGTCATCTATTTTTATATGTTTATATGTTTTGATACACCAGTTTATCCCACTGTGCATTCTGAATGCTGAAAAGCTTCTGCTGCATGAAGCAAGCATCCATAAACACAGGAAGTAAAGACAGAAGACTTTATCTTTGTAAAACCTATTAGCTGTTATTAATTCCATGCATTTTTACATGTGTGCTAGCTCATTGTGTGTTTAGCACGTTTGCATGCACACACACGGGTGACTCACAGCACACACGCTGTGCTGTTCAGTTAGTGGTGCATATGTACACCGAGCACGGCTACTTTGTTTATTCTATTGACTTATTTGCTCTGTCCATTGACTGTGTTTCCCCATAGCCATGCCTTGCTTTTCTTCCTTTAAATCACCACCTTCTAATTATCTGTCACATTTTCTCCTATCCTGTGCCAAAGACACACAATGGCCAATAATGACCCCGTAGACAGCATCTATCAGGCGCTCCACCATTGATTCTTCTCTCCCTCATTTTCTCTCTGTTCCCTTTACTGGTTGTTTGGTCTACCTCCCTCCCTTTTTTTCTCTCTCAGCCATTTTCATCCCCTACTCTCACTTTGTTTTACCGTCACTTTGTGTCAGCCTCCACGAGGCAACAGATTTAATGCTAAATGCCTGGAGAGCATCATTTGAATGTAATGATTTTAATGAAGAAGCATATTTCTTTCTGCTGTTCTTGATCAATAGGAATGTATCAACGACAATATTAAAAAGTAAAGGAATGAATAAAGGCACTAAAATGCATATTAGTTCTGTCTCTATGAGGCAACATGAGGTTGAGACAGAAGTTGGCTTATTTACGTCTGAAAAAGCGCCTGAAGTGGAAGCTGTTTAGCTGCTGTCATTGGTTGACTGAACCAACCGTGGGGAGTCAAAGTGGGTGATGGGCCAATGTTTGGCCAGAATGGACTTCTGTATGACAGTAATGTAGTTTGAGTGTTAGCTGCCCGAGGGCTAGAGAGAATCTCGTTCCCCTCCCACAGTTTCAGCTGGCATCTGTCCCCTTTTTATGCCTCACCCACAGTCACAACCCTCCAGTCCCCGCTCGCCCCCTCCCACCCCATAAGCTTCACCCTGCAGAAAGCACAGGAGCTCAGGTCATTACTGCAAACCGTCAAGGCTAACTGTCACGCACGCATGCACACACACACGCACGAGCCAGGCTTGTTCTCAGTACAAACATAGCATCCGTCTTCCCACCACCTTTCTGAAACACTGAGCAGCGGTTTGAGGGAAGTCAACTTATTTACCAAACAGACATGGGGCAAGCTAGAACAGCTCATGAAATGATTCCAAAAAGAGCTGCTGTCCCTCTCCACTCGTGTCCCGCTTCTATAACAGAATGTAAACAACTTTACTTGATGCTTTTTTAAGATGAGACAATTTCTTATTTTCCAATGTTTGAAAGCAATCTCTTGTTTGAGACTGATAACTTAAAATCAAAGCATGTAAATCCAAAATAATTCATGCATTCTCCATTTTCTCCCAAAAAACAATAAAAATGTTTGTCAGAAAGTTTGTGATTTTATAATTGTCAAAATTCCACAAATTATCTCTTAAATGTACTCTAATATTTTGTGCATTCACACCAAACCATGGTGTGTTTGTGGTGTAGAGGGAAGGTGAAGTGATAGCTGGCCTAATTAAAAGAGTTTTTAAGGCTTTATATCACAAAAGGTCCTAGCAATGAAATTCTCACTTTCAAAACAATAATAACAAATATTGTATAGACAAAAACTGAGTCTAATATCTACGTCAGCATGGAGAATAAGTGATGAGATGGGAGAAATTAAATTGACTAACATCTTTAAACTAAATCACCAGAGCAGGGCTTTTTGGGAAGAGAGGAGAGAGAAGATGGAAACTACAGAGAATTGACAATATTTCATTGTTTTGTTTTTTAGCAATCACAAACATACATTTGAATAAATTAAGTAAAATTTTCGTCTCATACAGCTTATAAAAGCATTAGAAACATGAAAAATATCCTGTTATGGTACATTTGTAACCTGTAATTAATTTGTGATTAATCCCATTGAACCCTTTTGGCTAGATGACAGCCCAGTTGACGCTTTTCATTTCTATGTGAAACAAATACAAACCCCATCTTTCAGTTGCAGTCGTTTTGAGCTGCTGTCAGCTGTTGATCAGAAAAAACAAAGAAACACTGCAGGGAAAGAATTCCCGATAGACTGAGACAGAAGGAGGGGTGTTGTTTTATTACTGGAGGGGTAATAACAGCGAAGATAGCATCTATCAGTGAGGTGCTGAAGAGAGAAAGACGATAACGTGCAGAACACCTGAGCATGGATGATGACACTTTTGTAACAACAAAAAAAAAAACCTCTGACAAAGTCAGGAATGACACCCCCCACCCCAACACGAGATGAACACCACAGAGGGTGAATGAGGGAAGGGGCTACCAGTAAAATATCACACCAAGCTGAACAAAACCAGTGTGTGTGTGTGTGTGTGTGTGTGTGTGTGTGTGTGTGGTGTTTATATTTATAAGGCCTGATATAAAGCCTGCAGCAGTGAAACTCTGCAAATGTAAAATGCTTTTGACATTAATAGAGTGCTTTGTGAATTTTACAGAGAGGGTATGTGACTGGGGTTTGTTATGTACAGAATGTGCACAGTTGTGTGTGTGTGTGCGCGCGCGCGCGCGTGTGTGTGTGTGTGTGTGTGCGTGTGTGTGTGTGTGTGTGTGTGTGTGTGTGTGTGCGTGCGTGTGTGTGTGCGTGCGTGTGTGTGTGTGTGTGCGTACACCCAGTCAGCTCCCAGGGGCCTTCTCTGTGGGTGAGTCAGTCTAGCTGCTGTAATCACACTGTTCTACCCTCCACTCCAAACTTGATTTGTCCAGATTGTTTCGTTTTCTGTTTCCTGGCTGCTGCCCCTCAACCTTCCCTTTCTCTACTTCCATCTTATATGTCCGCCCTCCATCTTCTTTTCCTGTCTTCTTTTACTTCATCTCCCTCTCTTTCACAAACACCACTCTGCCTGAATCCCTTCAGCCTGCTTCTTTCCTCCCAATCTTTTCCTGCACCCCCTCTCTCTTTCCTTCCTCTTGGTGGTAATGGCAACTGATTGATGGAGTTTGTTTTCCTTTAATTACACTGCAGGTGAGTGGCCAGGCCTGTTCATGCCAGTGAAGCAGAAAACCCAACTTGGTTAGGTTAGAAATTGGATTTCCCAAAGTGAAAACAATGTAATGGGGAAAGGTCTTCGGACTACTGTCTTATTATCGTTTGCTTCTTGTTCTCAACCAACTGTTTTCTTTCTAATCGTAAAAGCTCATACAGCTGCTGCACACCTGATGTTAAGGAGTTTTTCTTTTTCTCTAACTTTTTTTGAGTTTTATGGAAGCCCTGAAAAGCTAAGGCTGTTTCATAAAAAAAAATCTATTTTGACTTCATGACTTATAAGCAGATGAAAAAAATCAAATCTTTTTGGGCCCAGAAATGCAAAAAAATACAATTATTTTCATCTGTTTTAAAAATGTTCTCGATTGAAATAGAATAATAAAAAAAACAACTTATTTAGTTTGAATATACTGGTTTTAGTACAGATGATTTACATACATTTATTTTTGTCTTCCAAAAATCACTGCCGTAGTCACATAGCAGCGGAATTAAATTCAACTTTATTTGTAAAGCACTTTTCAAACACATGCTGAAAAAAATAAAATAAAAAAGGTTTAAAACAGACTAGACCAATATGAAAAGAACGTAGCATGCAAAAAAAAAATCAATCAGGCAACAACAGAAAGTAGAAAAATATTAAATATATTTAAGTTCAGAGCTGAAGAGACAATAAACAGTTTAAAAAAATACATAATGCTTAAATCAGGAATACCGTACACTAGTCCCCAAGAGCTACTGTCCTGCATGATTCCTGCTCCTGCACACCTGAATCAATCACCTCCTTACCATGCTGAGTTCTACAGTAGCCTGTTAATTACCCATTTGTTTAAATCAGGTGTGTTAGATCGAGGAAACAGCTACAATTTTAGTGGATAGTCGGCCTCCAGGACAGGAGTTTGGGACCTGTGCTTTAAATATTTCAGATTTGTTTCAAAATGAGGGGGTGTGTCTATTTTCTGCAACCAAACAGGAAGCTGATTTCAGAGCAGTTGGGTCTGAATGCTAAACTACTTTGCTCAATCTGGTGAATCAGGCAAACCAGTGCATTCAGAGCACAGTGATTTAGCAGGGAGGTAAGGGACAAGCACATCCTGCAAATGTAATAGTGCTAGGCTATGAATTTTATATGAAAGGAGAAGTATTTTAAAATCAATTCTTAAATTTGCATGTAGCCTGTTTAGTAATGCTAAAACAGGCTAAATGTGTTCTGTTTTATATGCTCCAGTTTTTCTGCTTCTGGAATAGATGTTTGATACTAGTTTAAAGAAATAAGCAATAAGGAATATTTTTACTAGGGGTGGGACTCGATTAATAAAAATTCTAATTAATTAGAGGCTTTGTAATTAATTAATCTTGATTAATCACATTTTAATCATTCAAGACAATTTGCCCCGAAGCAATTTATTTTTTTTAGTGAGGCACAGATGACATGCCAGCAATTTAGTATATTTCTGTAACCACAAGATCTATTTGATTACTTTGGTCTCATTATAAAGGTAACTACTGTGGGATTTGTTGGAATGTGCAATTATTAGTATATGTGTTATTGATGAAGTGTAAATGAACATGGAACATTGTAAATGTTGTGTACTGAACTGAACACTAGGTGGCAGCAGAGCACTGCTAATAAATATAGAGGTGTAGTGTAGAGTTCAGGGGAAGTTCTGCTGAGAGTTACTAGATGAATGCTGCATGTCTGCTTGTCCCTCCTGCTGTAAGGAAGTTCATATGGATAAAGTTACTGCCTCACTGCTTTCTACCAACTACTAAACATAACGGTGAAAAAGTTGATTCTTTTTTTCCTTTCTTTGTGTTTGGAGTACATAAAAAATGTTTATATGGGCTTGTAGTCCAGGCTCTGCAGTTTTTGTAGAGGTGCAACTTGATGATATTTATTGATATCCATCCATCCATTGTCTTCCGCTTATCCGGAGTCGGGTCGCGGGGGCAGCAGCCTAAGGAGGGAAGCCCAGACCTCCCTCTCCCCAGCCACTTGGGCCAGCTCCTCCGGGGGAATCCCAAGGCGTTCCCAGGCCAGCCGAGAGACATAATCTCTCCAGCGTGTCCTGGGTCTTCCTTTGGGTCTCCTCCCGGTTGGACGTGCCCGGAAAACCTCACCAGGGAGGCGTCCAGGAGGCATCCTAATCAGATGCCCGAGCCACCTCAACTGGCTCCTCTCGATGTGGAGGAGCAGCGGGTCTACTCTGAGCCCCTCCCGGATGACCGAGCTTCTCACCCTATCTCTAAGGGAGAGCCCAGCCACCCTGCGAAGAAAACTCATTTCGGCCGCTTGTATCCGCGATCTCGTTCTTTCGGTCACTACCCAAAGCTCGTGACCATAGGTGAGGGTAGGAACGTAGATCGACCGGTAAATTGAGAGCTTCGCCTTTCGGCTCAGCTCCCTCTTCACCACAACAGACCGGCACAACGCCCGCATCACTGCAGACGCAGCACCAATCCGCCTGTCGATCTCACGCTCCACCCTTCCCTCACTCGTGAACAAGACCCCGAGATACTTGAACTCCTCCACTTGGGGCAGGACCTCGTCCCTGACCTGGAGAAGGCATTCTACCCTTTTCCGACTCAAGACCATGGTCTCGGATTTAGAGGAGCTGATTTTCATCCCAGCTGCTTCACACCCGGCTGCGAACTGCTCCAGCGAAAGCCGGAGATCACGTTCTGATGAAGCCAACAGGACCACATCATCTGCAAAAAGCAGAGACCTGATCCTTAGGTCACCAAAACGGATCCCCTCACCACCTTGGCTGCACCTAGAAATTCTGTCCATAAAAGTTATGAACAGAATCGGTGACAAAGGGCAGCCTTGGCGGAGTCCAACTCTCACCGGAAACAAGCCCGACTTACTGCCGGCAATGCGGACCAAGCTCTGACACTGGTCGTACAGGGACCTAACAGCCCGTATCAAGGGGCCTGGTACCCCATACTCCCAGAGTACCCCCCACAGAGCCCCCCGAGGGACGCGGTCGAACGCCTTCTCCAAATCCACAAAACACATGTAGATTGGTTGGGCGAACTCCCACGCACCCTCCAGGACCCCCCCCCCCAAGGGTATAGAGCTGGTCCAGTGTTCCACAGCCAGGACGAAAACCACATTGCTCCTCCTGAATCCGAGGTTCGACTATCCGACGGACCCTCCTCTCCAGAACCCCTGAATAGACCTTACCAGGGAGGCTCAGGAGTGTGATCCCCCTGTAGTTGGAACACACCCTGCGGTCCCCCTTTTTAAATAGGGGGACCACCACCCCGGTCTGCCAGTCCAGTGGAACTGCCCCCGATGTCCACGCGATATTGCACAGCCGCGTCAACCAACACAGCCCCACAGCATCCAGAGCCTTAAGGAAATCCGGGCGGATCTCATCCACCCCCGGAGCCTTGCCACCGAGGAGTTTTTTGACCACCTCAGTGACCTCTGCTCCAGAGATTGGAGAGCCCAACCCAAAATCCCCAGACTCTGCTTCCATCCTGGAAGACCTGCCGGTGGGATTGAGGAGGTCTTCGAAGTACTCGGCCCACCGATTCACAACGTCCCGAGTCGAGGTCAGCAGCACACCCTCCCCACAGTAAACAGTGTTGGTAGTGCACTGCTTTCCCCTCCTGAGGCGCCGGATGGTGGACCAGAATCTCCTCGAAGCCGTACGGAAGTCTCGTTCCATGGTCTCACCGAACTCCTCCCACGCTATATATCTAGGGCATTAATTGTAAGGCTAAACTTTTTCAGTCCTCAATTGGGGTAAAGCGGTAATTTTTTTAACACAATATTTTTTTCTAATTAATTAATCGTAATTAACAGATTAAATTCCCACCTCTAACTTTTATTAAATGAGATAAAAGATCTTGAACAAAAGACATTAAGGTTTCTATGACTCTAAAAATAAATAAATCATATTTTTATTGTGATTAGATTGGTAGCTAGGGTCCAAAAACAACAATTTTATCAGAATCCAAGCGTTAAAAAAAACACCATAGGTTATTCAAGAACTTTATCCTGTGTCATTGAGTGCATTGGGCTGTTAAACATCAAATTATTTGGTTTTAGATTGCTAAAATCACCCAGTTATTTAACAACCAGTTCATCAGGAATATATCAAAACATCTGAGTCAATAACGTGTATGAGAAGCTGTGCGTTAAGTATGCTTGTTTTCTCCTTCACATGGAGCTCAGCGATTAGATGAAAGTTTTGACAATTATTCTTATAGAAAAAAGTCTATTGTTGATCTGTATTTCCATACATTATCAGATCCAAACAACATGATATAAGGTATTTTTAAGTTTAAGATTAGATGGATTGCGTTCTGCTCATTTTCTTCTTCTTTTTTGTTTTGTTTTTGTTGTTCTGGTGCTCAGGTCAATTTAGTTTCTTACTGGCACTTAATAATTTGGTTAATCTAATATTTTCAGTAAACTTTATAAACTAAGGCCCTAGTTTGTATTCTGCTATTTTTTTATTTCATTTTCTTTTTAGCATTTTTCCGATTATGCAATCATTTTCCAAGTTTTGATTAATCAATTACTTTTGTTGTTCCTAAAGCGAACACAAAGTCTCCTATAGGCACTATATTCTTTTAAAATGGCAACTTTTCACATTTACAAATCCAAAACAAAAATGTTTTCAAATTTTTAAAGTTCGCTGAAAAACACAGCAGGGAAGTTTACAGGATGTGAGATAAAAAAAGGCCAGTTATCACCTTATTGTGATTGAACAAAAAACATTGTAAGACCTTATTCGCCTGTACATAAGCAGTGGACCAGCAACCTTGTTTTGACCCCAGTTCTGCACAACAGTACAAAAACATAAACTTATTTATTTAGAATCATCTTGCAGGAGTCATAAATAATTAAAACAGCTTATGAAATAAAAATCATAATCTCAACAATCACAAGTGCATTTTTGAAAATATTTTTGCATTTACTTCTAAATGATTCAGTGACGAAAATACAAACAAGTTAAGAACAAAATTTAAGTTTAAACAGCCTATTAGCAGAATCTACAACTTTTCCTATAAAACCCATCATATGTTGCCCACTCTCGCCCACACTCTAAGGTCAAAGTTTACTTCTATAACAGTTTTTTAACAGTTCACACTGCCCCAAAGTGCTGTACAACAAAACACAACTAGAACGCGTGGTTCTGGTTGGAAGACAGTTTCCTGCCCCGTGTGCTTCAGTGCTGGAGCTTGTCAGCACCACGGACAGACAGTCTGACAGAGAAAGACTTAAGTCATTCTGGTAGCGTAGAACTTCCCTATCACAGCTAATTATTTAAATGAATCATGTACAATTAACCCACATAACGACCGCTGCCTTAGCGTGAGAGATGATGTGTGCACAACCCTCTACCTGAAAGTCAGAGTTGGAAGCTGAATTCTTCCAAGAACTTCTGTGCTTTCACTAGAATGGATTCATGTATAGCTGGCATTCACTCAACATGGGCAGTGGGAAGACTACTTGAGACTAAAAGTGGCAAACTTAGCTGATGGTGCAGAATTACAAGTATGTTTAAAGGCTGTTTTTCATGCTGGGGATCAGCATGCCCAGGCCCCTGCCAGTTGACTCATGGTGCACCCAACCTTGTATCCTCTCCCTGCATGTGGTGAATAGGTGGCTTTGTACGGCTTCTTCAGGCTGAACCCAGCCACGTTCCAGAAGCCGAGGATGTGAGTTAGTTTCTGCCACAAGAAGAAGATTTGAATGTATCTTTGCAGATGATGGTAGGATAGAGGGAGGGGTGGACCACTGGAATGGAATTCATCTTCAGTAAAAACGATGTGGCTCAGGTCCATAGTTGTAATTCACTTTCTGTACAAGGTGGCTGTACAGTACATAGCCTCGGACCTGGTTCTCAAGGCAATATAATTATGCAAAATTTTGACCCAATTGTCCCCTTCTGACTTTCATAGGGACACCCTCAATAGTTATAATGACTCTGAAGCTAAATGTAGCAGATTTTCCTGCCGTGTGTGGTGTGTTAAGAGTGCTCTGACCTGCTCCGATGGACATCAGAACCACGTTTAGCACAAATCAGGGATATTAAACATGTTGGATTGACTTGGCTCAGTACAAGGACAAGCAAATTTGCAGCCTGTTGAATGTGACATGATGCCAATCAGAAAGTGAGGTGATGGAAACATGCACAGAGCGAGGGGAGTCCAAATCCTCCTCCCCGTCTGCCATGTTTGTTTACATCAAAGTCACATTTGGCCCTGGGAATGTTCGTGAGTAGAACTTGGATTAAGAGTGAGAAACCACCAGATAATTCAATGGAAATTAGGGGAAAAAAGGTTTAAAAAGTTGCTTCGATATGATGCTTCAGTTTTAAGCCCTACTGCAAATGCAGAAGTTGAATTAATCAAGTATTCACATTTCAGTTCTCTCATACTGTCGTGATATTTCGATAACTGTAACTTCATAAAAAGACTCGTCCAATACAGGCTAATTAGAATTATCTGGTTTTGAAGAACAGCATCGGATTTCATTAAAGTTGAGTGTTGAGGACACTGGAAGCTGTTAAGAGAAAATAATGCCTTTTTATCTTGTGAGTGGATTTACAAAGTAACTTCTGAATATAGCTCTCCCTTTGCTGCAGTTCTGCAGCAGAGTGGGCCAACTGACTGACTTTTAAAAATGTAAAACTGAAGAAAAAAATCTTTCAAGTTAAGCTTCACACCACAGGGAACAGAACAAATCATTAAATGACTGTGAGCATAAAAATTGACTGATAATAAGAATCTACTTGAAGAGAAATTTAACTAATCTCAGATTGTGTTTATCACAAAAACTACTTTAAATTCAGTTACTTTGATGGAAGAATGAAACTGATTGAGAAGACAAGTACGAGCCTGAGGGAATCTAAATTCATGGAATTTTGCAGCATGTTTATATGAATGTAATGAATTTAAACTCAACGTAATTTGTTATAAATTCAAGTGTAAAATAAATGTTAAACAAAGGAGCAAAAAGAGGAATTCAGTATTTACTTGTGAGAGAATTGATATATTGTGCATGCAACAAGATCTGACATCCCACCAGTGTTCCACTCCTTTCCACCACACTGATCATTAAAACTCCTTTCCTCCACTCTTTATTTTCTCCCAAACTCCTTTCACAGTGAGGTGGCCCTCGCTCTCAGTTCTTCCTTATTCTCTCAATTCCATCTGCTTTCTAGCTTCTTTCTTTTTTCTGTCAGTCTGACTCCTACATCTCCAGTAATGGTCAGCAAAACAAACCATTACAGAAATTCAAGCAACTCGGAAGGCATTTTGGTTTCATTCTTGACATGTTTTAAAGCTATGCCCAATGCTTTACACCCTTTTAGAGCATCAAACCACAGCTTTCAATACATTCAACTGTACACCTTGGACACACTGTAAAGCTGAAAATAAAAAAATATTATATATCTGAATATTTACTTATAATTAATACATTTAAGTTCATATTCATTTAAGCATTGATTAAGAGTTTTTTTTATTTTATTTTGTGTTTAGAAGCCTGTCAGACACTTTTTTTTTAAAACTGCAGTACCCAAATGTAACTACAGGATGTCATTCTTACTTCATGCACCTTTAAATGTGAAGAAGTTGAATAATTCCAATCAATAATTTCCATAAAGCTAACGGCAAACACCTTGCAGGGAAGCGTTGGTGAACATATAAGTTCAGGAACAGATTCAGCCATGCATAGCTACATTTAGTCAGGTATAAAGGAGAAACTGATGTATATAGATGTTATTGGAAAAGTAGAACATTGTTGCATATATCTTGTCCATACTAAGCTTTAATTAGGCAACAATTTCCTCAATCAACCCCCACGTTTCCTTGTCTTCTCTGAAGTTGAATCTGTATAATCATCTTTACAGCACCTCTCATAACATTGCATTTCTGAACATTCAAAAAGCCTTTCTGCACATAACAAGTCAGAACTTTATTGCTGTTTGGGCTAATAGTAGAATGTGGTTTCCTGCTTGGATTGGTACCTAGATTTTTGTTCTCTAATCTCAAAATCTCAGCATGCAGGCAGCGCTTGCCCTCAGATTGCTGTCATCAGCTCTGATTTAACATTGACTTCTGCCTTGCTGGACTCACATTAGCCATATCTTCATATACTCATAACTTTCTATTAAGTCTGGGGAGGCTGTCTATGCTGTATTCCACTTCCACATCATCAGCTCTTGGCCCTGCGTTTTTCATTTTCCGCTCACATCTGATGATAGTAGACATGTTTAGGCATGAAACCTCTGAGGCTCCGCCCCCTCTTGTTTACACCTTTCCAACTTGATTAGAAATGATGTGAAAGGGAACAACTTGTGTAAGTGATTTCACACCATCCTGGCTTGTGGCCGTGATAAATATAGATGATGTGGCGAACATTGTGTGCCGTATACTGTGGTTAATATAACTATTTATTGACCACCTGGTGTTATGCAGAAACAGAACACCAATGCCATCTTTATTTTATATTCCTTTGAAACTTGCAGGAATAAACTGACAATATGATGAATGCAGCTGAGGAACCGACAGTTAGACTTAATGACCACTGCTTGGCTCGTACAGTTTATCTGCTGGGCTTGTGAGTTCTGTTATTTCAATGTCTGATTTCTCGTTGCTCCTAACATCCCTTTCCCAGGAGCAATCTGAAACATCTATCACCAGCTGGCTGATAAAGCCTCCAGGACTGTCTTGGGTGTTTTGAGAAAATGTAATGCACGCTGTGATTTTTAACCTAGAGTTTGTGACAGCATGATTCTTCACTGACTCCTAGAGAGTTTTTGATTATCTTTGGAACTTCATAACAATACAAAATCTTAGCAAAGTCAAGTGCGGTGGTGATATGCAAGAGAGGTCATCGACTGAGATGAACGCTTAACACATTCCGTGTTAGAACTTCTTTGAGGTCTGGTTAGGGTCGGGTGTTTCCATTGGTTTTGTAATTCATGCACACAGATTTTGTGTAGATTACCAATCACAAGGGAGCAACCCAGTGCATTTATGTGTCTAGATGTAGTGAAGAGGACTTGATGATGTTTACAAATGTGGTTTGGGTATTTCAGAAGGTCTGACAAAGAGAAAAAATCCAGTGAGCAGCAGTTGTATGGATGAAAATGTTTTGTTGATGTCAGAGTAGAATGGACATGGGTGGTCTCCAAAATCGGTGCGAAAAATTGGTGCGAAGATATCAGTGATGTCATGAGCGCATCTCCGAGCACATGGGCAGGGCAAAAGAGCGCAGAGACGTCTGCAGTGTCTTCCTTATTAAACATAGGTGTCCTGAGCAGTCCTGCTTTTGGAGACACTCTGCCTCTGATATTGCATCCTGCTTTGCTGTGTGTGGCAGCCTGGTAGCACTGTATGTGCGTGCGTGCGTGCATGCGTGTGTTCTCCTCACAGCAGGTAGAGACAGAGAAAAACGACTTCAGTCAGATGCTCGTTAACTCCTCAGTATCCAGAATGATAATGAATCGTGCATGCGGGAAGTCCCCACTAGCTGATTTTATCCATCAATCGGAGACTCCCCCTTATGGTAGGCATGAATTTGAGCCGTCCAATCAGTGGCAGTGGATGTGTTGGACCGGTTTTGACCCGAGGCAGATTGCCTTGGGAAGAGGGCTGAAAATACATCTGGTTGCGTGCAGAAAATTCCCGGGCTACCCGGATGTGAAAACTCCTTACCCTAGCTAGGCCATGTAGCGCCGATGCTAGTGTGTAAGTGCCATAAGCAGAATGTTTAACACCACGTCTGCCATTGTTGTGTTGTGTTTTTGCACCACACACAGATCACCTCATACTACTTTTGTTTCAGGTGCAGATCACCTTATGTTTCTCAGTCGACCCGAGACAAGTTGAGCCGTGCTGAGTGGTGGGAATGCAGCATCAGAGACTAGATAAATGTTGCCTGGTCTGAGTCTTGATATCACCTGCAACATTCAGAAGGTTGGGTCAGAATTTGGTGTGAACAATATGATCCATCCTACCTTGTATTGATGATCCAGGCCAGTTCTGGTTTAATGGTGGGAGAGATATTTTGTGACATTTTGAGCCGGGTTATAACACTGCATTGTGTACTGTTGCTAACCATAACCGTCCCTTTATTATCACAATGGACCCATCTTCTGATGGCTTCTTCCATCAATCATATTACTACCTTATTATGACAATGGGTTTACTGCACTCCAACGGCCTCCACAATCACCAGATCTTGGTCCAGTCGATAATCTTTGGGATGGGGTGGACCCACAGATCCACATGGATGTAACTGTGATGCTGTCAATGAGGACCAGAACCTCTGAGCAATGTTTACAACACCTTTTTGAATCTGTCATGAAAAATTTAATCATTTCTGAACAGTGAATGAAGTAATTTCCCGTAGTAAGCACTAATAAAGTGATTAGTGAGTATATCTGCCTTCCTTTTCCTTCATTCATCATCAGATCTTCTGTGCTTCAGCTTTGTTCTCTGCTTGTCTTTTTGGATTTTTTTTAGATTTCCAGCTTTTTGTGGTACTTTGTGGTTTATTTTGTTTATAGAAATGTTATTCCCTGCCTTCAGCCTGGAAGCCTGCATTTGGATCGATCGTTCAAAACTTGAGCTGTGACTGCTCTGATTAAAATTAGGTTGCAGCATATTGTCTGCATTTCTGCTGTTTAGGTAGGGGAATTCTGTGACTTAACATGAGTTTGTTCAGGGGTTTCTGAACCTGGGAGTGAGAATTTGTTTAACGTCCCAATTTTACTGGACCCAAACAATCCATTGCTTGTATTTTCAACATAACAAGGTTATGAGGTTAAAAGTTTAAAAGACATATTTCTATGTCGACTGGTGGCCTAGTGGTAGAGTGTCTGCCCCGGGACTGGGAGATCAGGTCGGGTCATATCAAAGACTTTGAAAAAATGGGACCCAATGCCTCCTCGCTTGACACTCAGCACTAAGGGGTTGGATTGGGGGGTTAAACCACCAAATAGTTCCCGAGCGCAGCCACAGCTGCAGCTCACCACTCCCCACCACGGGGATGGGTCAAATGCAGAGATGTAATTTCACCAGTATGTGATGATGACTTGAGACTTTAATAATAAAAAGTGACAACATGGTCATGGAACTGGATATCACTCTTTTCAATGGAAGCATCCCTGAGCATCGTTTGTATTGTAAAGTATTGTTTTAACGCCTTAGTCAACATTTTTGATCATTTTATAAATATGTAGGAATGAAGACAACGATTCAAGACTTAGTCCCCCTAAATCATCTATGTTGTAATACTGTGGAAAGAAATTAAAAGATAAGAGGATGGAGTTTCTTGTGAAAAACTAGAAACAGACTCTTTTGATGCGAAGCTCAGAGCAGTTATCAAACATTGATACGAGCCACACAAACCTTGTCTGTAGCTGCCATTAAAGGGCTGGCAGGCGTTTGGTTTGGAATGCATTAACGGCGTGAATCTGTGAAATAAACAGGGACGATGAAATGAGCTTGCTTTTCTTACTTGAAGTGTACACAAATAAGACCGAATTTAACCGGACCGCAATAGAAAACTATTTAGCACAAACACAAATGCAATCACTCATGTTAGCTTTGGTGCTCACAAAATGAATCAACCGTCTTCTCGGCTAGACTCGGAACATGAGCCACAAACATCAGGCCAGGATGATAAAGAAGAGAGCAGAAATGTACGCAGACAAATGAAGGGGGGTGGACGCTGCATGGGGCGGTAATCACAGAGAAGCTCCTCAACTGGAGAACTGGGAAATTCAGATAAACAAAGACCTGTTTGATCTTCAGAGAAGCAATATTATTGATTGTATCTCTATGATGCCAGTTAGATTCTGCATTCATGAATAAAATGGAGCGTAGTGGTGGGCTGGGAAGGTAGGCCGCTGTGTCAGAAAAGAACCGAAGGCTGCTTTGTCTGTGCCGAAGGCATTGTGGGTAGAGATGCCAACGGGCGGTCACCATGCTTCAGGGTAAAGACTCACCTGGTGGATGCAGTGCTGCCTCCCCTACTAAGGCAAATCAAGTATTTGATCTTCAGCAAGAAACAGAAACACTGAGCTTGGACACAAGTTGTACAGGAAGTGTGTTGGAGAATAAAGATGCAGGGAAGATTATTGAGTCTAAATGAAGATATGTAAACATCAGAAATCAGGCTTGCATTGAGAAGATTTTTATCATGGGGCATTTGAGCTATTTCGCCTTTTTAGTTAAAGTCAGCGTTGCTACTTTGGCAGCTGGAACATCTTAATGATCTTTTTTTTAGTTCCTGAGCTACAGAGTAGGCACTTTCTTAGCTCAATGGGGACCCTTGAGTTATGTAAACAGTTACTGTCCCATACAAAAGCATAGATGTGGCTAGTTCCATGATGTAAGGAGATACTGTGTACGTCTAGAGACATGTGGACTTTCTAGATACACTAAATATCTAGAAACCAGTTTGAGGCTTAGATACACTGAAACGTGTTTGTTTTTTGGTGAGAAAGACTTGTATGATTTGCTATCAAAGTTCAAAGAGATTTAAGAGAACACCCTGGAGTCTACACATGAAGGATTAGTCTGACTTTGCCTACTCAGCCACAACCTACTTCATAAGGTCTCGTACTATACGGGGGAGGATTTCAAAAGTTACGTGTCTCTTCAGGCAAACAGCCTTCTGATGCAACGCTGGTTAAACTCCACTGCAGTTGAGAAGAAGCCAAAAGACTTCCCCTGTTCATGCGAGTGTGTTTTTGAAGTTAAACCCAGCCAGACAATGTTGGACCGGTGTTCAAGTGTGTAACCAGATGACTTCCAGAACTTTAATCAAATTTCAAGAGGGACTGGAAAGATAATAGTATGTTTTTTAGAATTTATGGTAACACTTTACAATAAGGGTCCCTTTATTACTTAGAGCATTATTAAGCTTTAATAAACTATTAAATAAAGTATTAACAACTGCTTAATATTATTTGTTAAGTAATACATTACTAAGCAGACCCACCTGGCCCTTTGTCTTAACCTTAAGGACACTTAATAGTTAACAATATCACGAACATCAATAAAGTGATCCTTTGTTTATTATTTCTTAATAATGCACTAAGTTAATAAAGGGACCCTTATTGTAAAGTGTTACCAAATGTACATAAGTGATCAACATACACTGGATAAAATGATCACAACAAATTCTATTAAAGGGGAAAAGTTCTAATTTTTCTGTTTCAAATTGGGGAAACCCATGTAGACCTTGTTTCAATTTGTTTCCCTAAAATCGATAAAACACCACATTTGGTGTTGCTCCCTGAAAATTTGTGGTGTAGCTCCTTAAATGTTATCTCTAATTACATGCTCTTTGGTAATGTGTGTCTTTGTTCTTGTTACTCCTTATTCTAAATGTTTGTAAAGCTTGTTCAAAATCTGATTTCAAATTCAACCAAATTCTCAGAATGCACAGGCACAATCAAAGTGTTGCTTAGAGAATGTCAGATTCACCCTAAACAAAATATTTACCTGAGTCAGGGCCATCCATCCATCCATCCATCCATCCATCCATCCATCCATCCATCCATCCATCCATCCATCCATCCATCCATCCATCCATCCATCCATCCATCCATCCATCCATCCATCCATCCATCCATCCATCCATCCATCCATCCAACCATCCATCCATCCATGCATCCATCCATCCATCCAACCATCCATCCATCCATATCCGCTTCTTCAGGGTTGTGGGGGGGATGGTGCCCATCTCCAGCAATCTTCGGGCAAACAGGTGGGGTAGACCCTGGACAGGATGCCATTCTGTCACAGGCACCACAGCGACACACAGGACAAACAACCACAACCACACACACACATCTAAGGATAATTTAGAGAGACCAATTAACCTGACAGTCATATTTTTGGACTGTGGATGGGAAGACAGAGTACCTGGAGAGAACCCATGCATGCACGTGCAGACTCCATGCAGAAAGACCCCAGGCCAGGAGGGCAACAGCGTTAATCACTGGGCCACTGTGCAGCCCCCCCAGGGACAAACAGTTTGTATAAAATTTTACAGAATAAAATCAATTTTCACATTAACCCAATAACTATTTTCCAACTGTCTGGATGAACACATTCATTTATCCAACAGTTATATTCCATCATGACAAGTATGACTAATGCGAGTCCAATATATATATATTTTTCACTATTCGCCACCATTAATGAATTAGAAACAATAAATGTGAGCCTTATAAATAGCCCAGCAGAAAGAGCTGGCTGAGAAAAAGAAAATGATGGAGTCAGGCTCCTGAGATAAGAAAAAACCTACAGGATTTAAAAATTATAGGTCAAATGAAAAATGTATAGCCTGGCAATGATTGAAAACTTTACTTTTAGTTCATTTTTAATCAGAGTTAAAGTCACAAATACTAAATCTCAGCTGAGTTAGATGTTTGCATTAAGAGGAAGAAAAGATGCCTGTGGAGATAATTGTGCAAGTTTAAATTAGAAACTTTGTGTAATGCGTTTGATTGTTGTGCAGCTCAAAACCTTTGCCATTTAGATAAGACTTATGCAAACTTTGCATGTTTAAATCAAAAAGATGTCTGATGAAATTAAAATGACACATTTTAGTACAAATATACTACTAAACTAGAATTAGTGTAAAGTTCAAGGAATTTCTGGCCCTACAAACAGATTCAGAGGCACACTGGGGGCATGGACTTGATGAGAAAATAACTCACAAAGATATTTTCACAGGTAAAAAGATGTTATTGTCACCACAGCAACCATACTGTCCTGTTATGTGTTTGGGTGGATCACATTTGATATCATTGTTCCTTTTGCTGTTAAAAAAAACAAAAGCTATACAATAGAAAGCTAAATAACTGTTCATGTAAAAGAAATTCCCAGTATTTGAATCACTAATCCTTATGATAGGAAATGAAGGGCCAGGACGATGCTGAAAATCAGCCTAGGTATAAACAAAATGGAATTCAGCATTTTTTGTTTCTTTCCTGCAGACTGACATGCAAATTATTTCTATTTAAATTTTTTTGTGTTTGAAACTTTTGTTGAATTTACTGGTCCACATACACCAGTGATCCCCAACTCCCTTCCCAGAGGCCCAGTATCCAAAATATCTGGAACCATTCAGGAACGTTTTTATACTTAAATGAAACCATTAAAATATAAAATGATGGTCACTTCACTGTCAAAAAAGAAAAAAAAAACTAAAGATTTAAAAAACTTAAACAGATTGATTAATGAAGTCAGCAGGACTGAGGGGGGGAGGTCAAACACGGTGTGGCTCCACTCCCCGACTCTCCTCCTGTCACGTTAACCCAGCCCACGTCTCCTCATTACAAATTAACCTGTCTCAGCAGGTGAAAGGGACAAAAGAAAAAAAATAAAAGCCACTTAATCCAAATTATTACTGACATGACACAAATGTCTGATGAAATTAAAATGACACATTTTTAGTACAAATATACTACTAAACTACTTATTAGTCTTTTCAGATTCATTTGACTGTCATTCAGTTAAATGAACACTGTTATTATTTTTTGCATGCATTTGAATCAATTAGCAATATTTTTCATATATTTGTATTTTTGTCAGTAAATTAGCCTCTGGGTCCTACAGTCAGCTTTTTCAATAGCTGGATATTGTTTATGTAAAATAAAATAAAAAAATAATCTCTTGCCCATGCCAACACACAAAAATAAGAAAAAAGCAGACAAAAAACAGAAGTAACATGAAAATGTTTTGATCTGTTTCTAGTTATAAGCATGCAGCACAAAGAACCTGCCAGAAAGACAGAAAAAGTTGAAGAAAACCCTTTTTTTATGCATTTAAAATAATAAAACTGAATGTTGTATCTTTTCTCTTTAGGGTCCCTGGTGTCTCGTCACTGATTGTTATAATTCATAAGAATTCAGATGGACCTGCACATTCTCAGTAATGCTTCTCTGTAATTACATCCTACGCTCTTATGAATGCGGATGCTGCACTGGCCAGTTTAACTATGGAGTGAAAATGAGTGATAAGAAAAACAAATTTCACGACAGAAAAAAAAAATCTGAATTACAGACACTCATGAACCCTCCAAGAAGTGCTCGGGCTTCCCATTGTCATCCCCGTTTGCTGCTTCCAGCTGAGACACAGAATGATGGAAATCTACAATAAACAGCTCAGTGAAACTCTTCGTGCTTGTGCCCCGGGCCAAGACTATGAAAAAACAATTGGTGCTGTTAATGTTGTTTGCAAAAATCCCCGCATAATTCAAGTCTTATCACCTTTGATATCTCTTTTAGCGTGTTTATGATCAATTGGGGATAACAACATTTGTAATTATTATTATTCTGTGGTGCATAAAGGGGCAAGTAACAGCTTTAATTCCAATTGCTGTAAGTAATTTTCATTAAATGTCAATTTGTTATTAATTCAGAGCACCGCTGAAATCAAATAGTGTTCATTAATCACTGTGCCGTCCAGCGGGCTGCTAATTAAAATGTTGGGGGCGAGCTCGTTATTCACTGGCAGACCTGATTGTTAGTGTCGACTCATTGTCCTCCTCTACCGCACTATCATTTATTTTCTTTAGTTTTCTTGTAAACTCTTGTTAATTATTAAATTGCTTTTTTAGACCCCTCGTGACACTTTTTAGATTGTCATCAATGGGCTGCCATTTAGCGGACGATGTCCTTTGGTTTGTGGTGCCCTGCAAAGAGCCACATCAAAAACACCCATTGTTTAATCTTAATGTGAAATTATAGAAATAAATACATGGAAGATTAGATTAAATCTGTATAAAACTTCTATTTTATAATTTTTAGAACATCTTTAAAAGTGCCAGAATTGGCAAAAGAGCCAAATGAATTGTGGTCGATACATACGTTTTTTTGTCAGTGTGTAGCTTGACATGATTAAATAATTACTACTAGGTGTTCAATCAGAGGTCTATTTCCACAACAGTGGGCACAGAAGACCAAGGTCGGTGTCTTTGACTCACACACACACACACACACCCCAGCCGGGGATATAACCTGTTTTCCTTCCCCTCAATTATGCATGTTATCCAACAGCAGCCATATGTCTCTGTCAATACCTTTTCCTAGCATTCAGTGGCGGTCTGTGTGGGATTTGTGTGCGTTAAATAATGCAGTACTGAAAGGTCAGGAGAGAGACGGGGAGAGGGCCGCCGCCTTGGTCGGGGGGGTGGGGGGGTTGAAACTCAGAAGCTGCCGTTAATTTTCAGGTCAGTTCCAATAATTAAATGCATACGGTAAATGTCAGCCCCCTTTGACGAGTAATCCACGCCAGCTGGGAAATAATGAATGGGTTTCTTTAAGATTTCAGCTAACTCCTTGGAACAGAGAAATTAGCATACATTTGAGTCATATTCATTTGAAACAGCCTACTCTGTGTGCTCACTTTAAATTTACTGCATTGCATGTTTGCAACATCAACTAGTAAAACATGACTGGTTGATTTCAAGTGAATGGACCCAATTAGGGGTGGCCAATATGGCCCGAAAAACTCATCACGATATTTCTGAACATTTTGACAATTACCATAAATCTGATAATATAAAATACGAAAAATGTTGTTGATATTAATTTGTTATTTCTTTGGCAGTAATACTAGGGCTCTATGAAATCCATTTTATTATTTCCCCAAATTCCACATTTCCATTCTAACCATGATTATTAACCCTAAAAAGTGTGTTATTATAATGTGAAAGAACAAATAAACTAATCAGACAGAATTCAAAATGTAACTAACTTTCACAAATATAACAAAGTGCTTTGGTTCTGCACAACACTGAGTGCTTTTGTAAAAAGATTTTATTCATCTTTTTAATTAAAAAACACAATTAATGACTGTTTATGTGCAAAATTAAGTGTTACTGTGTTTTGTAGTCAATGCTGAAGAATTGCAAAAGGTTAGAGATGAATGTCGGAGAGATGAACAGGAGAGAGAACATACTGGACGCTGTTCATGGCAAGTGTGGACAAAGCTTTTGCATTTCGTCAAAAAGAATGTCTGGAGCAGCAAAATAAACTCCCGCCTAATGTAGAAGCCACAAGCTAGCAGGAGCCGGTCATTTCTGTAATAATGAAGCTGAATTTCTAAAGTTAGCAGGTGCACCCAGCTCCCGCAAGCTTGTCATTTCTCATGTCTCTCTGCTTTGTTTGTGTGGAGAGACGGGTTTAGCCCACCCGTGTGACCAGGTGACAGGTACAGGGGTCTGCAGCGGCCAAAATACCTCAGAACTACCATGAATCTTTCCCTACTTGCTAAAATGAGCGAACATGCTGAGATTCCAGCCATGTTTGCCTTCACAACTTTAATTACTCAGTGCCGCTTAACCCATGTGAGCATGAGAATGTGTTAGCATATCATGATGTAATTTGTTTTGCTGGGCAAAAACAAAATACTGGTATTATCGTGAAAGGTATGATATGGCTCAGCCATAGACCTGATCTTAGTTTAATTTATAATTTATCTAACCAATTACACCAAATTTCTCATGCATGCAGAATGTGAAAATAGCAGCTAGAAGAGAGCAGAGCATGTCTCGGCTAGTAGAAGCTAACTATTAGCATTAGCAACTCCACAACATGACATAACACATTACGGCTTGTGCTATTTATGGAGATAACACGTCAACGTTGCAGAGCGAATGGAGGCAGCGGAAGTGTTGTGTTGTCGTTAGCCGCTCCAAGGTGAGATGTTGGTTTATCATGAGTATTCATAAGTAAGATACCAAATGCTGCCGATTTCCACCCTCACTCCTCTTACTAACTTCTGTTTCCTGAAACAGGAGTGCCAAAGCTTTTATTCTACAGAGAGTGACTCACAAGGCATTCGTTCATACTAGGGACCACAATGAATTTATTTAAATAATGAGTTTATGCCCTCCTTGGAATAAATCTTCAAGAAGTCAGTTTTGTCCTTTATCATATTAAACATGGTCGAAAGCCAACAAAAAAAATGTGGTCCTGTAGAAGAGCTTATAACTAATAACTGATCTGGTTGAAGGTTGTGTGTTTGTGTTCAACAAGGCTCACACACCAAATCATCACATAAACCTAAACGAGATATGACACTACAGATCCCCAAGTGGAAACATTGTTGTGCATACTCTGTGTGCTTGTGTACCAACACTCGTGTTTTTATAGATGTGTGAACATTAGCGCACCACAGGATGGTCTACAGTTTTCACTGCAGCCCCAGAGGAATTAGAATTTGACACAGTTTTTTGTCCTTGTGGCCCTGGAGTGGTAAATAATGAAGCTGGTAAAAGTAAATCTCTTCACTCAGTAATTCCCCCAAAACAAAATTCCATGTTGTTCATCTTCGTCTTTTGTCCACTGCATTTTTGGTGCCCCAATTTTAAATAGTAGAGTCATGTACTGAGGAGCACAAAGGGAAATGCAATCATAAAATTTGGGCTTTTGAGGGAGCTAGGGGACCTTAGCAAAGAGTTGGAACAATAACATTTACATCATGAGCAGAGTGTAACCAAAAGGTATGCAAAAGCATGTTTCCACTCATCCGTGTTGGTCTTTTAAAATAATGAGGATGACAATAAATATATGGTGATTGCTCACCTCGTATTAGCCAACTTTTGTTCAAGTAATCCTGGTGGATGCTTTTGGTAGGTCATGGTGTTAGTGCTGTGGAAAATGCCACAGCAGTTGGAAATGATTTATTGTTTTAATAAGGACCAAACAGACAGATATGGAGCAGGGCTTAATTCAGGGAGATTATAGTTTGTGGAATTACTCTGAGTTGTATTTTGGACCAGCCCTTGGTGACTTGCGTCTTGATTTGATCTGAATTCCTGAAATCTCCATTGATTTCAACTCTTGAAATAAAACAAGCCTTGTTGTTATTATAAATTATTTTAAAGTGGACTTAGAATGCAGTTAATCAACAATCTAAAACAGAGCTTTGAGTCTCTAAAAAGCATAAGACATTTTTGTTTGGCTTTCATCTGTCCCAGGAGCCCTGATACAGACCATTCTAAAACCCCTAAACCAGCCTTGCTGTGAAAAGAGCAATTGACCCCTCCCACTCGGCCAGGACATGAATATGATAATGAGCTGCTTGCTGATTGGTTGGTTTCCCCAGAAGGCCTCAGACACTGGAGACATGCAGGTTTGAGGAGGCGTGGCTCCCCCTTATGACGTGTTAAGGAAGGCTTTCTCAGAACAGGAGTTTTTCTCTCGCCTTTTTTAACGTTCTAATTGACATAAAAAGTAGGTCAAACACGGCTTTGGCTTTTTGGCATGCTACTGTTGACCACCCAAGCTGTCTTATTCAACAACAAGGAACATGTTGGTTTAGATTCTAGGTCCAGCAGCCCACTGATTATAAAAGCCCAACTCCTTGGCCACCATCTCCCTAATAGTTTTGCACAGTTGGTTGATAATAGAGATGTCCTGGTCCAGATTTTTTATGTTGTAAATATACTGTCTGGCCCAAAAAAAAGTTGCCACCAAAAAAAAGGTCATATTATGTAGAACCCGCATTTAGCTTTGATTACAGCACATTCGCTTTGGCATTGATTTGATAAGCTTCTGCAATGTCACAAGGTTTATTTCCATCCATTGTTGCATTAATTTTTCACCAAGATCTTGCATTGATGATTGTAGAGTCTGACCGCTGCACAAAGCCTATCATAATTCTGCAATAGTCTTTTATTTAGATTTTCCTGGATGCTTTACACAGAGCCCTGTCTAGCCCTAGCCCAATCCTGTCTTTAGCAGCTTGATGCTTCTGCCTGAAACATTCTGCATCACAGCCGGTGTGAATCAAACCACAGAATATAATGGTTTCTATTTGAAGCAGAGACGGGCTGCTGCCTTACCATGCTGCAGATGCTCTTGGTGAGGATAGACTGTCAGACTTGCAGATTATAAGTACATTACATTCATTATTTATTTACTCAATGCATTTATCTGACACATCATAGCAGTGTTTATATTGTTCTTTAAGTGATTTCATTTTCAACAAGGAATAAAAAGTCACCAATTGTTTCTTACTTTCACAAAGCAAAGCATGTAACAAAATAATACATATTCCTGAGAACCTAAACCTGCACTAACAAATCTGCAAAACAAGCTAGCTTTTAAACACAAACAGAACTCCTTTTGGCTATCATCCCTGGGCCACGGGCGCCTGATATGGGAACCCACATTTCCACAGTAAACGAGATTGCGCTAAACATGTGCCACTGTTTTCTTGGTCCAATCGTATTTTGTTGTCCGTGACTTCAAATGGTGTTTTTCTTTTTGGGACTCTGGTAGTTTGTCCTAAAGTTGAAGTGGTAGCAGCTGTTTCTCCTTCTCTGATATTATTGAGCAGAGAACCTCTCACACCAGTGGTGTTCTGTTGCTAAATGCACCAGTTTGTAATGAATGGAGGACCCAGGGAACGGTGGTTCAGCGAGACAGACAACTGGATGGTCCAATCGTTGGTTTCGGACTGAGCCGTGTTATTAGCTGAGGTTTTTAGACATATGCGAAAGAACCACTTCATTCATTTTTTTAAATTCTCAACAAATAATTTATAACTATACTATGTTAGAACGTTGGTAAGAGGCATGAAAAAAAGTTTTGCAGATTTGACACTGTAGTTCAGTCCCATGAAATGCAACATAGATCATCAAAATATTTATGCATTTATCTTCATAAATTACATCAACAAAACCTTCAAACTCCAAATATCTGAAGTAAAGCCACTTCACGGTCACTGCTGATATATCATCCATTAGCTGTGTTGATGCAGGTGCTCAAACAGACGTTTGCTCACTCCCATGGCGACTGATCAGTATTTGGCAGACCATCACTTTTTAGCAAAACACCTGTTCATGTTAGAATGACAGGAAATGACTCCAGCAGCTCCTAAAATACACTAAAGCATTTTCCAGATTGATCAATTCACCATTCACCCAGTCACCAGTGGGCCTGCCCTTTGGAAACTTTTCTCTTCAGTTCAGCAAGTATGCTGCTTAGACATACTCACTTTAGCAGGTAACTGGGTGAACTTTACACAACCAAGATTTTTCAAAAGTACAAATAAACTACTGGTGTTGAAAGTAGCTCTTATTTAATCAGAAATGCCAGAATTGCAAACATTGTACATTGAAATCGAGTCTTTCACTTGCATTTAAAAAAATACTTATTTACTGTAGACAAACTGGTATTTCATAATGATTTACAGCAGCCATATTACTGTTAAGCTGATGTAAAACTTTAGGAAGTAGGTCAACAACAGAGACTGAGAGCCTACTGTGGCCAGCCACATTCAAAGGGGATGTGTTTTGTGACTTTAAATTGATATAGGTGTGAGTATTCTTGCTTTTTATGGATGGTAATTTAATGCACCAATGCATGAAAATAAAGGTAAAAAACAATACTGACTAGTGTGTTGTAAAGCAGTTTACAGATGTCTTTAGACAGATGAAACAAACCTGGCTGTTAGCTTAAAGGCATAGTATACACATTTTTCATATTTTTAAATCACTTTCTTGAGCCAGTATGTACTAAGGTGATCCTTTACAATGGTTGATGAAATGACACTCAAACCCCCATCACCCCCTGTGGCCAGAATACCGCACTTGCAACTTCTGAGTGGCGGGTCAGACTTTCTATACTCCGATCATCTATTTTGCTCTTTCTCCATCTTGGACTTAGTAAATGCAGCTGACATGCCTGGCACTGCAGTCTGCTTCCAGCATGTTTCCAGCTGATTAGTTTGATTTAGTGATGAACCGCTCCTGTAGACACTAATGAAGGCTGAGGACACATTTCAGCAGTTAGATTAAGGTGTTAAAAAGACAAACGCACAGCGAGGAAATAAGTTTCACTTTTGGTTCTACTAAACGGACACTAGGGGGTGCTAAAAGCAAGCCAAAACTGCATAGGATCCATTTAATTTTATTCACTTTTCATCAAACATTCTTCTGTTTTTGAAGCATGTCTTTTCTACTAAAAGTTATTTTGACCAACAAACCAAGTTTCTGTGAAAATGTCTCGTTGTTTCTTAACAGTAATTTTCTATCGTCTTTCAGGACTCTTCCTGGACGAGAATGAAGACGCCATCTCTTATCAACAACAAAACACACTGAACTCCTCTCTTAGTTTCATTGTCATAAATTACTGACGTGATTGTTGCTAAAAAGACGAGCTATACTGCAACCTTTAGTGAAAGACAAAAGCTGTAATGAAAAGGAGAGAGGACTCAAGGTGAGCGTGACTCACAGACTACATTATCTTTCGGTTGCTCTGTTCCAATGTCAGCAGCAAAGACAGATTCTCCTTTCATCTATGCCCTTGTTCTGTTTTCTCGTGTGCGCGGGAGTATTAAATATGCTGAAATTTTGTGGGTAAGCTTCATGTGTGCCAAAGCGAGAGGAATCACTGGAGGAGCATCAGTTAGTTTTGGAGGCGTTGGGAGGGCGGGCTGGTGGGGGAGGGTGGAAATGACTAACGGCCTTTTGTGTAATTAATGAGGACAGCGTTGATTTCCGCCGATAATTTAGCATGGTTGCCAGCGCTTGACTTCTGATCCCCATTTACCCTAGCTCTGTCTCTATTTAGATCAGCCTAGTGTGGGAGGAGTGTGTTAACCTTGGAGAACAGACACAAATCACAGGCAGATGAACAGAAACACACAAAACCTTATCCACATCCACACACAGGACCCCCCTGAAGCCACCCACACACACACACACACACAAACATCTATACCCCGATCATCTATTTTGCTCTTTCTCCATCTCTCCTCTTTTTTTTGCACACATACATCAACCATGTGCACATGCAAACAAGAAAAAGGCATTTGAAAGCACATATATACACACATGCACACAAACACCCACAAGCACCTGAGGCAATGGAATAAATGCATCTTTAATGATAGCAGATAAGGACTCCCAACCAGCGCTGTAGTCATAGCTCAGTGATTTGGCTAGCAGGGAAAGGGATTGAGAGAATGAAAAACAAGGCAGTGGAAACTTCTGGGCCTCCAGGAGTCGACAACTAAAAACCCACAGTCAGTCACTCGGACGGAGAGGAAAAGCTCAGAGGTGCTCTTTCAACATGCTGTCAGATGCTAAACAGAATATCTATGAAAACAACTGAGTCTTTTTGTGGTTTAAAAGTCAAAATCCAAACTTACTTCACAGCTATTTGCATCTTGGTGTGAAAGCATAAAAACGGCTTCTTTTTGCTCGTTTGCTCCTGTTGGCAAAATTTCAAAGAATGTTCTATTGTGAGATGCTGATGTGCAGATATAGAAAACAAAAGGCTAGTTCAAATGTTTTGTAGTTAAATTCAGTGTGAACGTTACTAACAATCCTCTCCCTTGTTGTGAATAGCTTTTTGAATGATTAAAGTTTTGAAGCAGATTTGTTTTGACTGGACTGATGGGCTAATGGATAGTTCCAATTTAAACCAGTAAAACAAAATACTGACATTTTAATTTGTTGGATGTTTTTGTATTAATTTAAGATTATTTAAAGTAGCATTTGAGAAGAATCTAAGGTTACTTAAAGAGCTATCGAAAACAGAAAAGATATCAAATATTCATAAATTCCTGAGAAAGATCTAAGCAGTTATTTTTAGGTGTGAGAGCTAAAATCATTAGAGGAGCGTTAATCAAAACTTTTTCTGTCTGCAGGTTCAGAGTGGTGGTGGTTAGCATATGCTGGATTAAGTCTCAACATGATCAGCCTCCTTTAAACTCCTGGTTGACATGCAAGTGCCATCATGCTTTATTCATTCATTCACTTCTATGCAAACATCAATGGAACTTGGCTGCATCATAAGCCACAGCTTAAACAAATAGCACACCCTTCCCTCAGGCATCACAGCTGACATTTCCTGGATTTATTATGCATGTGGATGAGCAGCAGGGAATTCAGGTGCGACTACATAATACTTGCTGTGTAATAGTGGGTTTGTATGTCTTACAACAACACAAATGCCCGCATGGCACTTTGGAATTTCGAGTTGCTGGTGTTCAGCAGTCAGAGCCTCCCGGAGAGAAGTCAGAAACACTTGCGTGCTCGTAAATATTTAAACCTTTTCGTTTCACTTTTGCTTATTGTCACAGCTGTTCTTTTTCCATGTTTTCCCTAAAAGTAAACTTCTGTTGAACTATAATCATAAACACAAGCATATAACTCAAGCACGCTAAAATAAAAATAACTTACCAGACAAGAATGGAAAAAACTATGTTGTAAAGTGCAAAGAATATATTGTAAGAAAATTAAATTTCATTAATTATATTTTTAAAATAATTTCGAGTTATCTAAACTATTCATTAGGGAACAGCCAAGGAGAAACAAATCCAGGAAAAGTATTGATAGTCTGAGTAGCTGTGTGTTCTTTTTCATTTTCAGTTTCTACCTGCTATGGCTAAACTAAATACTTTCTAAATATACTAATCCCAGATATAGTAAGTCATGCAGTGTTTTAGCACAATTAGGCTAGTTGCTGGTGAATGTTCTCAGTCTTTCTACCAATGAATATTCTCCCTACCCTACGAGGAGTCGTCAACGTTGTTAGCCCTCCGTTGGTTTTTCTTGCTTTAACACAGTATTACGATGTTTTATTTACCTTAAACGTCGTTAGCCCGTATTGTGTTAGACTGGTTGTTTTGATTAGATGCGGGCAGGTGTGACCTAGACTGAAACTGTTTAAAAATCAGGCTCATTGTAGGTGCTAGAAAGGCGAAACCTGAGGACTCCCCTCTGCTTAATTCAGGTCTTTCCTGTTTGACATAGATGGCTTTCTTTATTCCTCTCCTCTGGTTTCTCCTCCTGCATCTAATCAAAGCAACTAGTCCAACACAATAGGGCTTGATGGGGTAGGGAGGAGGGTTATTCATAGGCAGTTTCAGCTCGTTAAGCAACAATAGACAGCTATAAGGATGAGAAGCGAAATCTCATGTTGCCATAATAAAGAGGATTTACCAGTGTAGTGAAAGTCAGGAGCAAAGACCATCATCTTGTTTTGATTCTGGTCCAGTCCTGAAGCCCTGATTTTGATCCATTAACACTTCTGGTGTTTAATATGTCTTGTTCACATTCATTATAGGTTGCCCCCCCCCCCGGACTTCAGGGCTAAGCCCCGGGTGAATAGAATGTCTGGCTCCGCCTCTGGTAAATAGTGCTTGAAAAATTGCTGACTGAACTTGTGTTTCTGAGTTGTAAATACTTAAACAGTAAGCAAATTTTTAATTGTACATTTTACTGGTTTGTCTTAGTTATAGAAACTTGCACTGAAGTGCATTTTACTTTGTACGCACTTACATTTTTACTTTACTTGTGCTCTGTACATATTAGTAGTTTCAACACATAAATACATACTTCTGTGTACTTATTATTTTAAGTGAAATTGGTTTGCATGCTTTTTTCAAGTTAATTGAAATAATCAGATTGTGCAGTGTAGTGTTTTTTTTTCTGTTTTTTATCAACTATGGCATTAACTTTGGAGAAAATAAAATAAAAAAAGAATCAGTCTTTTGGGCAGTACCATGCACAGTTCTGCTTGGTTTTTATTCATCGGCCTCTGACCATTTCCAGGCTGCCACGCGATAAGCCTCCCATTCATTTGTTAAACAGGGGCAGTGGGGTCACCCAAGTCACCTTACAGTTGGACTTCTGATGTGAAGCAGCTTCAAATGTTACATGAGACTCATTAATCAGGGACAAGATGCTGCTCCTGTTGTCGGTGAAAGTGACTGCGCTTCTGGCTGGAGGTTAAATATGCTTTCAAAAGTCAGACATGCCATTTTTCTAAAACGAAAGGAGCATTTACAACTAGACAATCTGTCCGGAGTCGTCTTTTAACAATTTGATCAAGGAAAATATTACAACCACTTAAACCAATTTCAAAGGTCAGGTCATAAAAGAGTGAACGCTGTCCTCGTTAATTTGACTCCGTCCCTTCCTGGGAAATCGCACAGCTATTACTGGAAGGTAATTATTGTAGAGTTATGAAGCTTCTTTGCTTTTGTTGCTGAGAAAGTGGATACAAGGTTGGTAATCAGTCCATCGGCAAAGCGTGATACTCACTCAATGTTTGATGTAAATTAGGGAAATTCATACCATTCTGAACTTGGTTAAAGCAACATTCCGCAACTTTTACACCTTAAAATTATGCTTTTTTTGTAAAGTTTTGGCGTCATAGTATCATCTATAATGTTCATTTTCGTACCTGTGTAAGTGTTCCCACGTCTGTTTACCGCACTATACAAGTTTTTGAGCTCGGGTCGTACCGGAAGTACTGACTGGGTGTTTCTTTACGGCCCAATATGGCAAGCCAAAGGGATAAAAAAAGTGAGCGTTCTAAACGCACGTTGTGTCCGCCAAAATGTGTGTCCTGAACGCAAGTTTTGACGCCAAAGGAGGCAAAAACTCGCGTGTTCTAAAAGCGAGCATTATGTCCGCCAAAACGCGCGTCTTGAACAAGCGTTTTGGCGGACATAATGCAAGTTTAGAACGCGCATTTTTTTATCTCTTTGGCTTGCCATAATTGTATAACGTAGACTCACTGTAGCAGCGGCAGATTCACCAAAGAAAGCTAGAAATCCCTTATCAGAGGAATCTAGGAAAAGAAAAGAAGAACGTGATAGAACAAGAGCAAAGACCAGAGTTATTATTGGGCCGTCTTTTCCTCGCTGGAGAGCTCTTTTAGAAAGAAAGGCATGAACTGCGGACTCTGACCTAGCCGTGCTGCTAGGTAAGTAATAAATGATTTCACCAGGGTTATTGTGTTTGGTCGGGCATAAAGTTGTTATACAGTCCTGATAAAACTACTTATTCAATGTGTGGAGGTGGAAAAGTTTGTATTTGTTGTTTTGCCTGACATTAGGAATGTAAACATGCCTCTTATGCCCAAGAGAAAAATTTGATTTTACGACAGTGACGTTACGCAGCAAGCCTCTAGAGGGCGACAGGGACCATATAACTGCAAAGTTGCGGAATGCTGCTTTAAAGCAGCAATCCAGAGTTTCCCCCCATTTCATTATGTAGAATTTTTTAAGAAATCTGTACAAATGATAGTCTTACCATGTACTGTGATATAATGTAGGGAATATGTCAATATTTTTGCTAAGCCTGCCCCCGTCTCGTAGAGCCCTTTGCAGTTTGAGTTGAGCACCGCTTAGCATTTGCCAAAACATAAGTCAGCTACTTATATACTGATGTCAATCACAGAGTGTGCGTGAGTGTTTGCGGAAATACCTAGACATATAAATATATATATATATATATATATATATATACACACTCACTATATATATATATATATATATATATATATATATATATATATATATATATATATATATATATATATATTATAATTTATCTTATAAACTGCACAATGTGAGAAAATTTATTGTAAAACAATTTTTGTAGCTCTGTTGGCCAGCTAGAGAGTCACGAACATGAGATATTGCTTCCTGTCATAATCACGGAAGTAAGGAGTGGGGCTTAAGGTGCAATACACATTTTACTCCTAGATGGTGCCCTCTGACAAAAAAATTCCAGATTTCTGCATTAACAAAAAATTTTAATTTGTTGTTGAGCAGATATTTTTGTTGTTATTGGGGCCTAAACTCCCCCAGCTTGAAAAGCTGAAAGAGATGATTTTTTTTTAGGAGCTATAACGCCCATCACTGGCATCTTTACAGCACTGGGCAAAAAGGGAATTTAAAGCAGATGATACATATTAGTGGTGCTCTTTGTTGTGTGTGTTTTTTTTAATATGTGGAAACAAAAATCACTTGACATTACTGTTCAGAGATCAGAAAACAAAACAATTCTATAGCCTCTTTTCAGTTCTTACTCTGAGTCTTTGTATGTCACACACAAAATATTTCACATTTTCTTACATTTAGAGTAGGATGTGGTAAAGAGAGATGGATCATCATCAAAAACAGGAACAGCAAAAAGGGAAAAATCCTTGTCAAGGGTATTATGGAAGTGTCTGAGGAAGAAGGCCATAGATCAAAGCGTAGGACGGCCATTTGTTCCAGAGGAATAATAGCTGTGATGTGTCTAGGACCTGCTGACCTGCTGGAACAATAAAGCTGAGCTGCTACTGCCTAAGAGCAACGACCTTGTGTGGTTGAAACCTGCCTGAAAAAGGCAGGAAAAGAGAGATGGATGAGGAGAGAGAGAGAAAGAGGGAGTGAGAGTCACATGAGCAGGAAGAAACAATTACAATCTATATAAAGCTTGATTTCTGTCTGACGCTGCCACTCACACGGCTGGGAGAAGATTGTTGTTGGCTTTTTGTTAACCGTAGAGGAAGAAAGGAGGACTTTTAAAAGGATGCTGGAGTGCTTTTCAAGGCACATTGCTACTTTTTTAAATGTACTGTCTCCTTAAGCTTGTCAGCTGAAATGGTTGTGGACCGAATGGTTTTCTTTAACCAGCGGTTGCAAAATCCAATTTTTATTTCAAATATTTTTAATTTTTTTACAAACACAAGAAGAACTTGACACACTCATTAAATACATGTGCATAGGTCAGAACTGTTGTTTGGAAAAAGTAAAAATATGAGCAAGTAATCTAGAGGCCAACACACAGAACTATTTTGTCACATTTGAAAAGTGCAAGAGAGACATGTTCAGTGTGAGGGGAGAAATGGCAAGGTACAAATCAAAGGAAGAAGTCATTCAGCCACCTCGGAGATAGGTAACAAAAGACTTTCCATGAGCTGTGGGCTTCTCAGCAGATAAAATTCTGTCTGGCAGACAGGGCGACAGACTGGTATCCATTGTGCTTCCAGGGGAGGGTGCAGACAGTGGTGTGAAAGGAGCCATCAAGGTTGAATGGGTGAGAAAAGGGGATCTGTGGGAGCAAATGAAAAGGACCTGGATCAAGCATACCATTGGTCTCAATAGGATGAAATGACTGTACCGTGTATGGAGGTAATCTCAGCATGTGCCCACCAGCAACAGAGTGATCACAATGTCGGAGAGTGGAGAGCGGAAACTTATTATTGGAACTCAAAATCTGTGGTTTTGCTTTTTTAATGCCACGTACTATAGTGTGTGTTGTAAAAATATTGGAAACATATCACAATTAGTCATTTTTTATGTAATTTTTAGCATCAAACATCAGATCTAACATGCAGAAACGCACAGTCAAAAAGATGAAGGTTTCAACAAGAACATGGGCTTCCAGTAGATACACTAACCTGCTTGCCAAAATACTTGTTTGGTAATCCTAATAACCCTCTGAGTTTTTGTATGCCTTTCACTTTCTTTCTTTTTTTCCTATTATTGTCAGCATTAAGTCATTAATACAAAAATACAAAAAACGGAGCAAAGTCCCTCAGCAGACATGTACCCTGATAGCAGTGAATTTTGTGCAATCACTGTGATGAGTTATGACTAACTTTGGTTTATTATTTGAAGAAAAGACCTTTGTTGCAAACAGTTTCTACTGTGATGAAGGGGAGGGTAAGGTGGGTTGTGGAAGTTTGAAAAAAAGCCCAAATCCAGGTATCCAACTCTTTAAAGGTTAGCGCTGTCAAAACAGTGAAAAGTTGTGTTTTCAGTTCACCAAATGTACAGCTGAAGCAGTAAAAAATATTCAGTCTAACAAAAAACATGCTAATAGCCTCCTGAAGAAATGTGCATGTGTTTCCCAATTCAATTATTTCTTAGTATTTCAACATTTGAATTTATTGATATAAACATATGATCCAAGTATCTTTTTGAGAAAACACCTTAAATGTTTAACGACATTTTTGCGGCAGGTCTGAGGTCATGATTTTTGTTAGGAAAAAAGCAAAATGCCTGGAGTGGAGGGATTCAAGTATATTGGTGCCTTGTTTACAAGTGATGGTAGGATGGAGCAAGATATGGACCAACGGATCAGGGCTCTGTCAGCAGTCAGCAGGCTGTTGCTGTAGCCTGTTGTGTTGAAGGAAGTAGTCAAACGGAAAAGCTCTATGTCCCAAATCTCATTTATGGTCATGCGGGTAAGGTGACCAAAGAGCTTATTCATCCAATGGAAGCTCAGAGTAGAACCACTGTTCCTTTTGGGCATCTGACTAGGATGCCTCCTGGACAATTCCCTCTGGAAGTTTTCCCAGGATGTTCTACTTGAAAGAAACCCCAGGCAGACCCAGAACCTCCTGGAGGGATAATGCTCTCTGGCCCAGGATTGATTTGGGATCTTCCAAGAAAGGTTTTAGGGTATAAGGTATGGCTGGGTTTCTCTCCTGAACACTCGGCAGCTTTGTAAGATTCAACCAGTTCATCATCTAAATCTGTAAAACTTGCCTCTGCGATAAAGACCTTTCAGAACCAGGTCAAGAAGAACTAAACTCATTTAAAGATGGTGGACAATGTGTGTGACAGAACAAACCCACAGACATGAAAGTGACAACCAAGTCTGAATAAGTGTGAATGCTTTTCTCATCCTGTCACATTGTGTTTGGGCTGTCAGGGTAACGAGTTCATAAATCATGGGCACATTAGTGATGAATGCAGTTTCCACCTGAATCCACCAACCTCTGACTGGCGAGCGTCAGTTGTTGATGCTCGTGGTGACTCACGCTTCCAGGGACATGCTCCAGGCTCATCCCTTCCTCTCCAGACACCAGGTGGTTGGTCTGCTGGCACGTCGACGTGTCATCAACAATGCCTCAACTATTATAACCCTCCCATTTGTAACAGGATTTATTCATTACTGACAGCTTTGAACCCAAAATTAGAACTGAACCAGACAACACAGCTGTATGATAAACCCGCACGCTGTCTAGGTTGTTGTCCTTTGTTTCAGATCATGGAGTCTCCTAACTTTCCCTCCTCACTCCTTGTGCTTTTCTTCTCTTTTTCTCTGCTGTATATTTCTCAGGAAAAAGAAAATGTGCGCAGCAAGAAGCCAAACTCCAACTCGTCCTATTACCCTTCCAGATGGTGGGCTAATGTTGCAGCAGAAATTAAGGTGTTCCAACTCATCATAATAAGAGGGATCAATTGGCGTCAACTGTCATTGAGTTATAACCTTGCAACAATACGTGGCGTCTTAGTGGAGGGGCATCGGTGTAATGCTGTGGTAACCTTGTCACGAGGACAACAAAGTGACGCGTGGTGATAGATGGAATGCACTAAATGGTCTCACGAACGCCGTGGGTAGTCGGTAACTGTTAGAAGGGGTCAGGTGTAGTAATTATGTGCCACCTCATCTGAAGAGCTATTATTGTTATTATTCCCATGCTAGAGAAATTTGCATGACAGGATTGGGGTCAACTCATGTCACAGAGGAGTCAGTGGAGGAAATGAATGCAAATTTAGAGTGGTATTTAAGTAGATCTAAATGAACACGGGTTGGGGAGGGGGTTAATTCTAAACATAGATGTACAGTTACAGAACCGTCTTGTGTTTTGTGTCCAACCTTTGAGCACACGAGCCCAATATTAATGAAAGCAAGAGTCAAGAATGAAATCTGCTTTTGAACAACTTATCCCCACTGCTCCAAGAACAGACAGAAAGATTTTCTGCCATGCCGCCTCTGTCATGTATTCATGAGCGTCGCGCCAGTCTCCCACCATAATGAATGCAAAGCCAGCATGTCGAAGTTCAGCCCTGACAGAAGGACGGCGGCCCCGCCTTACGTTTGGAGAAGACAACAGCGAACGTCCCACTTTCTTTTCCCCTTCCCCTCCTTCCTCGCTGTGGTAATGGTTTCTCTGACCTCTGTCTCCCCATTACTGTACGCTTCACCCAACATCAACCGTCAGACGGCATCACTCATCCACACAGTTCAGACATCATGAAAGCAGCGGTGTCGCCGCCCATTGCATGATGCCCGCCGCATTAGCTGGTGACAGCCGGCGTTTGTAGAATGATAGAGATGAAGAGAACTCTGGATGAGATGGCAGCGATGACCCTGATGATGACCTAATTAGTGGAGTGTTTTTCAAAACTACTCTGAAGAGGAGACAAAAAAAAACATTAAAATGCTTTGCATTATACGCTACTATTATCACATGAACTGCTTAATTTTGTGTTTGAGTTCTGAGCAAAAGCCAGAGGTTCCTCGCTTTCACTTCTGGACTTCGATTTATTCTCCATTTGTCACAGTATCTTTGACGGCCACATTAGCTGGAGCCCGTACGCCAGCAAACCCTTTGTTTGTGCCGGTTGGTGAGAGGCAGCGCCGAGGATGTCTGCAAGGCTGCCAGCTTCACATCACATGTTTACTCCGTGGGACATTTGATTCATAGCTCAGCAGTCTTTCACAGTGTGTCTATAAAATATGCTTACACAGATATGACAAATCTCAGCCAAGCAAGAACACAAACTGTACAATCCTACAGAGCCGCTGAAAAGGAGAAAACATCTGAAGGAGAATGATCTCCGTGCCAGAATTTCCACTCCAACATTTAAGCTACTTTTTAATTTTTTTTCACATCCGTCTTTTGTTTTGCCAAATTTTGCGATTATTTAGTGTGCAATCAGTCAAACTTGCTCGCATAAAATCATTCCTATAATTCTTTCTGGCTGCAAATGTACTCTGAACACTGCATTAAACAAAAAATATAGTTTTCTTTTGATCACAGCTGAAAAAAGTACAGGCATGATCTATTTTTTTACCTTTAACGGGCCGTAAACTAAAATAAAATCCGATGGTTTATACATGTTTAAAGACCTGGTGTTTCATCCCTAACAGTCTAATGGAAATGTGCTGTTTTGTGGGACTTTGCACCTGTTCTCAGCATATAATAGATCATGGTTTTTAATTTGGAGACATAACATATGCCTTCACCCCTTACACACATGGCCTCTGCCATCCTCTGAGGAAGATTCATGAACTGGCTGCAAGAGCATTTGGTTTAACTGATGTGAGTCTCCCGCTCAGTGTGACTGTGTGTGGCAACTTGCAGACAGAAACCAGAAACGGAGAGAGAGGAGGAAAAAGACCCCCCTTCCTCGTTCTTTTCTTCTTAATCAATATTACTTTCCCCCAGGGGAGGATTAAGAAAAAGGTTTTCCTGATAGTCATACAAATTCAATTTCAAATTGAATTGTTCTTCTTGCGGGCAGGTGCGTTTTGTCACATGTTAACATTTTATCACTGATGCCATCTTGACAGTCTCCCTCGGCAACGCTCAGATGGTAGGTTATTAACACATGCTGAGAGGTAGAAAATCCATATTCCACAACTTGTTGTTTGTCAGTTTGACAGTTGTCAGCATTACCAACATACTCGGCCTGCAGCAAACGTAGCAATTACCTCCAGACTCTCAATTAATGAGCTTTATGAAAATGTTATTAGTATGACAGAACCTTATCAGACCTTGCCAGGCTCTTTTCTTCCCTTCCTCTTAAAAGACTGAGAGTTGAGTGCATAATATATTTGTTTAAGCTAGAAGATTTCTTTTATTTGTTTTCCCTACAAAATGTGTGCACGCATTTTCCTCACATACGGGCTCTTTTAAATCGAAGGCACTCCGTGTTTAGGTAGTAATAAAAAGTGAGCCTTAAAAACAGGAAAGAAATGCACCAAATTAAGTCGATTTCCTGTGGGGGGAAAAGTAACAACAGTAATGAATGTGTGTTGCTGTGCAGTGGTGGAGAAGCAAAGATTGGGCTTCATTGCTCTCAGGTTAAGAGAAGGTGTAGAAAATCTCGTAAAAACACTTTAACATGGAGGTACAATTTAACACAGATTTTTGTAAATGACACAGTCAACCATGCACAAACAATAAA
Organism: Aphyosemion australe; assembly: GCA_006937985.1. Taxonomy (NCBI): domain Eukaryota; kingdom Metazoa; phylum Chordata; class Actinopteri; order Cyprinodontiformes; family Nothobranchiidae; genus Aphyosemion; species Aphyosemion australe. Next base: position 2,165,678 of record SSNS01000035.1, read on the forward strand.
CTTAAAAAAGGCCGCTCTAAACGTCATTTATTTACCAAAGCCTCCAGACTAACTCCGCTTTTTTCCCCCCCAACAGACTCTCATTAAATGTTTGTGGTTTGTTTTTTGTCAAGTTTAGTCATCTATGTAAAGCGTCCTTGTGTTTCCTGCAGGCACTATATAAATGAAAGTTATTATTTTCATTATTTAGTTGACAGGCCAAATTTTTCTTGGAATGAAAAGAAACTCTATGGGAGAAACCAACAAAAGCTCACTGGAAAGACTGCTGTTAATTCACAGGACGGTATAATTTTTGCATTCACAGTTTGTCACAAATGACATTTTATGATATGCAAAATACTTTATTGTCACAATGTAATTAAATATTGTTTTTCATTTTCTTTTTTCACTTTACTGCAGGGGTGCTCACTCCTGGTCCTGGAGAGCTACTATCCAGCATGTTTTAGCTCTAACTCTGCTTAAACACACCTGATTTCAACCAGCAGGTGATTAACAGGCTTCTGCAGAGCCTGATGAGCTGCTGCACAGGTGATTCAACCAGTGAATCAAGCATGTTGGAGCAGAGAAACCACTAAAACATGCTGGATAGTAGCTCTCCAGGACCAGGATTGGGCACCCCTGCTTTACTGTTTCTATCTGATTAATTGTAGAATTAAATAGAAAACGGTTATCCATATAAGCTATGAGCCTGGTCATGATATCAGTCATAAGAAATGTATTTGTCATTTCATGTATAAAGTCTGAAATGAAACAGAATGTTATTCTTGTCCAGTTATGTATTGAAGATTCAGCAGCCTTGTCGCCTGGAGAATGAAGCTTTTGCACATTCTGATTGTTTTCTATACAATGGGAATGTATCTTCTTCCAGACGGCAGAAGGTTAAACTGCTTATGGGCAGGGTGAAAGGGATCTATCACAGTACTAAGGGGCTTTTTCTTGCATCTCTCCTCAAAAATGGAAGAGAAGTGAAACCCAGTCTTGGCCATTTATACCACAAGTTGCAGGGTCATCATCAGGTTCAGACCAAGCATCGATGTTTTTAGCCCCTATTCAGAATGAATGAAGGTAAAATAACAGCAACACCCCCCAATAAAAAAGAGAAAGGCCGATGGTCTTTACAGGGTCTTGGTGAGGTCTTCATGCATGTATGATCATGATAGGCTCATAATAGTTTTAAGCCTGCACAACACTTTGATAGCAAGGTCATGGTGGTTTATTATCCTGGTAGCAGTGTATTAGGATTCTGGGTGGAGCATGGTGGTCTGAATCCAGTGTGAAGGAGTCCTTATGCTTCACCGCCATGAAAAATCACAGTGAAAAATGCTGCCAGGGAGAGGGTGGAGAGGTGAGGTTGTTTAATTGTATTGCACATTTTGACATGACAAATGGTGAGGGGGGGTGTTCAAATAACTTTAAATGGGACATATTTTGCAAAACTCACCTTATGTGTCTTTGTGCTGCCATGTGGGTCTCTACTGCCTCTATAAACACTTAAAGCGTGAAAAAAATCCATCCATCAATTTTAGGAATTATGAGCCGTTTCAAAAAGTCCAAGTTTGTGACATCACAAACAGGGGAAGTGTAATAGAACCACCTCTCACCTGCAAGAGAGATCTGCTTCTGGAGGAGTAGCGGCTCTACTCCGAGCTAATCCCAGATATCAGAGCTTCTCAGCTTATAGCAGTCTGAGCGAGGGATGGGTGGGCGCGGCCAGCTCCAGCTTGTTTTCATAAAGTGACAGAGCCCTGAAACAGCTCATTCTGCAAGGTACTGAAACTGTCAAGAATAAAACTGCTGAAATAGTGAGACTGATTTAGTGCAAAGAACTTCATGGACATGTTTTACAGACCATATAACTATTATAACAAGAAAAAAAGCCATATGTCCCCTTTAAAATAAAAGTTCAACCAAGAGTTGAGCAACAAATGAGAAAAGCTTTGTTTTACCAGCATTGTGACCTGCAGTTATAGCAAATCCTCACACACTCAGTCGATCTGATGATGCAAAACAGGAGACAAAAAGAAGCTGGAACTCTGAATCCTGCTTAACAGTTGCTTAGCATCTCCTCAGAGTTTTAACACCTAACGTGTGTATTCTTTAATCTGCCCTTTCAGCACATGGAGTGAAAACCTTACTGTTCTGTTTCCTATTGGAGAGTGTGACTCTCACATGGAAAAGGCCAAGCTTAAAACATAGCTTCATGACATCTGATGTTTTGTATTCCTGGTTCAGACATGTGTCTGAAGACCACAGGTCCACCATCACCCTCCTCCAACCACAAACTATCCTCCTTCCAACAGGTCCCAAGATGAAAATGGTGTAAGACTGTGAAAGAATCTTGTTGACAGAATTCAGGACCCAGTTAAAAGTCTTACTTTGACAAGACGAATCCTCGCCTCAGGCTTCCTTCTGCCTTTACATCAAGTTCTCCCCTTTCCTCCCTCTCATATTCCTTCTCTCTTCTGCTCCCGCTGTCTCCTTCTACCCCCTGTCTCTTTGAGCAAGGGTACTGGCAAAATTTCAAGACTTCTTATTTATTTATCAACTCATTATGATTCCCCCTCGCACCTCAGTCCCTGCAGAGGATTTTCTGGAGGGAAGAGATTTCTAAGACAGCCCTTATCTTAAGTCTCCTTTGTCCACATGTTCGTAGGAATTGTTCAACAGGATTATTGAGGTAACATGATTTATTATACATTCAGCTGGAAATTGGAGAGCAATTTACATTAAGAATACATTTATTTCGTAATCCCATTCACTTAATATCTAATGAAACTGTATGTTGAGAAGACTTCAACTCAAAATTAAATAGAGTTGTTGGAATTAATTTGACGTTTGTTGGCATGAATAAAAAATGTCAAGAAACAGGAATGCATTCAAGTAAGTCTGCCAGGATCTGTCTATACCTTTTATGAAAGTAATATTGGAGCTAAGAAATCAAATAAAACTGAAACATCTGTGACATTAAACTTGAAACAACACTATGAAATGCTTTATGGCTTGCTAAACTGTAGGATATTTCATTTAATGTTGACACAAACCAGTTGTTTTCAAAAATGTTGCTGAAGGCATAAATATACCAACATTTTCACACTTTGAGCCCAATTAGCAAAGAGAAGGTGCATCTTTTGCAAAATGCAATTTAAGGTTTTGCACCTCTAATTGACCTAGCTCTTGAAAAGGGACATTTATGCCACTTTTTGCTCTGCCAACTGAACAGCATTCCTCTGTGCTGCTGCAGTTTGTCCACATTTAAATGAGGTATTATGCATGCATGAAAAGGAAAACCCACCGATGTTTATGTAAATACCTGCTGTAGCAAAAAGCTTCTTATTCTCAAAGACTTGCCCCATTTGCAACATTTACTGTAAAATAGTTACCGTCTCCTGAAAGATAATGGTTTTTGAATCGCATGAAGAAAAAAAACTGAGTAAAATGAACAATGTGAACCGTTGCCTCCACTAAAAGAGAGCAGGCATGTCAGGAAAAGTCTAATTTTTTATTACTTCTAGTAGCGGGATGAGGGATATCTGGACTTCCTCATTGAAAGAGATAACAAAGCACATCTATGCACCTATGCATCTAATTGTGCAGTGTAAAGCAATCAAGAAAATAGAAATAATATATTTAAGTGGAAAAAACTGCAGTGTTGTGTTTGGGAGAGAAGTCCATCATTAGATTGAGCCTCAAGGACAGTTATGCTGCTATGAGTGCAAAATGTTGTAACCTACTGAACTTAGATTGTAGCCGCTTTAAGTAATTTGCATTGCATTGTCAATCTGATGCTGAGAAAATAGCGGGATCAATGCTGTTCCCAATAACAGAGAGACACTTTTAAATCAAATAATCAAACTATTCACTTCTACCACGTTGAATTAAAGAGACGGGGGGATCTTTGGGGCTGCCACAGAATTGTTTTGCTCTTTTTGTTGTAGGTTTGTACCTTAAAGTGACAATGTGTAGTTTTTGCCATTAATCTCTGGAAATATCCATCTAAATGTTGTTGAAAATTAATAAAATGATATCCAGTCATTGAAAAATATTGGTGGATTTGTAACATATAACCATAAAAATTGGATCTAAAATACATAGGGGGCGGGTTTAAGTCTCTGAGGGATGTCATATTAGACTCCATGGCTGTGTCCAAATCCAGGGATTGCATGCTTCTGAGTACCCGTACTCATTGGTCTCAGGAGAACGTGTTCTTCAGTGACCACTTAGACCGGATGTTAACAGCTGTGAATGTGAACGTTCTAGCCTTAAATAAAAGTCCCGCCCCTACTCCTGTCTCCTAGCAACTGCTTAAAGAAAATCTATTACAAAATATGGATCCACGATGCTGGATTATTCACGGTTAATTGTATGATTTATTTTATGATTTATGATTTACCAATTTTATGAACTGTAATGACGAACAAGAATACAAACACACATTACAGGCCTAATGAGAATGGGAAAGGCCTAAAAACACAACCACTTCAGGCTTTTACTTTATGTACAGTCAGATTTGAATAAACTAGTCGTCCTGCTGCTCTACTGCTGCGTGTCCCGTTTCTACAGAAATCAATCCCGCAGTGCATCACGGGAATTATGGAGGTGAGGAGACCACGGAGACTACACCGCACCCGTTCTCAAAATCGGGGAAAAGAAGAACGCATTTCAAGACCGCATTCTCAGCATTCTTGGAATTTGGACGGTCTTCGACGCGGCGCTGTGACGTCACTGGTCTTAAAATCCGAACTCATAAGCACGCAACCCTTGGATTTGGACACAGCCCATGTTTCCTTCTACGCAAGCCGGCTTGGGGTCCTGCGCCTGGTGATGACGTCACACTAGATGATTGGCTGGATGTACGACTTACGGAAGTTACGTTACCACGTTCGAAAACATTTAGGCAATAAGAAACATGAATTTAATAACAAAACTGCTAAACTCTTTCTAAAACCTATGTGAAAGAATGGAATAGAAATAGAGATACTATATATTTTGGCCTAGTGGTATTGCATGGTTATCGTGGTATAGTGTGACGTCATCGGCAAGCACAGGCCCCCGAGCAGATCCGGAACCTTCGCCGCCACAAAACTAGCATCAGCATTGCGATCTCTCAATGGAATTAACTGAAGGACTATCAAAGTCTGCGGAGTCAAATCAAGGTCACATGCTTTCTGCTCCACAGGTAACAAAATTTATCGTAATGTTTTTTTTTTAACTAGCGACAGTCACAGCAATATGGTGTAAAACTACTGCCCCCTATTGGCAGGAAACTACACATAGTCACAACTTTATATGCTCTAGAGCAGTGGGTGCCAAACTTTTCACCTTTAGACCCACAAAATAGCACATCAAGATGTGACAAAAAAACATGCTTTAAGAGCTAAATAATTCAAGGCATAAAGAAAACTGCTTCAGTTTATGTTCACTTACGTCTATTTAGGACAACATAGTTGAGTTTTTGCAACAATTATGCTAGAAATATTATTTTTTCATTATTAGCTTTTCACTTCTCTGGAAATAACATCAAGACCTATTGTTTAGTTGACCTACAGTGGCTCCCAAATAATACTGGCCATGTTCACACCACCAAAACAAAGAAAAACTGAAAAACAACAAAAAGAAAACAGCAAAATTTGCTTGTTTTTGCTCAAACATTGTCTAACCGCACTCACTATTTAAAAAATGTTGTGATCAACCACACACACCTTGAGAGGTAGATAGCTTCAATCAGCTCATTTCAAAAGTAGCTCAAAAAGAGAAAAAATTATTTGCATGTTGCAGATAAAATGCTTCAAATTGAACCCGTTGAAGACAACTGGTTTAGTCAGAGATATAACTCAAATGAAGACGTATCAAATGTTAAACAAGTGAAAACAAAGGAATGTATAAGAAACACACACACACACACACACACACACACACACACCTTTCAGCAGCTCCATGCAACAGTTTGTGTCGACATGCAATGAAACCTGAGCCTCTGCGATGGAGGCAGCTTCCCCCACCATGTGGTAAATGGTTTGTGACTGGTACTTTGTGAATCACCCGCTCTAGGATACCTAAAGCTAATGTGTTCAGTGTTTCATGCTGCACGGTGACAGAACATCTTTCAGAGAATGTCTTTGTGGGTGCAAAAGACCACAAAAAAGGATGCAGAGGTTCAAACAAAAATGTTTGAAACAGACCTTTGCAATGTAACTTTATGCCTTCTGTGCTAAAAAGGTACAGATCCTAAGAGGAACATTAAAGATGCTTTGAAAGAGAAAGAATAAAAATGTTTTTCAAGGCAACTTAAAACCATCTGAATAGCTATTGATAAAGCAAAAGGATAGCTTTCAAAGCACCGACAACAGGTAACAGAACAGCTCTAATCTTAGCTTGCTGCCTCACATATCAATAACTTGTTTTGAGATGAAACCCACTTTTCTGTGTAGTTCACCGAGCAAAGCTTCCCGACACTGTGTTCTTACTTCCTTGTGTCTTAAGCTGCTGTTTGACTCCCATGACCTCACTTAAACACAACGGAGTGGCATTATGCAATCAGTTATTTCTGGCAGGCCTTTGACAACTGTTTTCATCTTCATGCCCTCATATTGATGAGTTAATGTGCTCTTTTAGCTTTTCATTTGAGCCAGCTGCCTGGCAAGGTGAATCTCCCCCGGGCTTTAATGGCCTGCTGTACAGCGGAAAGTCAATCCTACAACAGGCTGATAGATAAATCACACACACACACACACACACACACAAAACACACACACAGGTTTTGTTCAGTTTGATGTGATATTTCACTGGTATGTGGTGCCCATCTCATGTTTGGGAGTGGGAGGGGGGTGTCATTCCAACTTTGTCAGAATTCTTTTTTTTTTTTAACAAAAGTGCCATCACACACACAAGCATGATAGATTGAAGGATGAATGATTATGTAGAGCATCTAACAATGGTCAGGGTGCTTTTAAAGAGTTTTATGTGTTTCGTTTATGACTGCTTACATATTTCCTAACCGTACAAATAGGGAGCCTAATTCTCCTACCCTTCTGGTTGGCTCATGGGTCCCCAGAACAAAGAAGTGAAAGGGCTATAAAAGCTATTTTCTTTGCCTTACGCCCTGAATCACACACATGTTGTACTTCAACTTAAATGAAAAGTAATGATGTGTGTTTCGACTATGTCTGTCATGTAATTTGAGATGTATTAGCTTGTAAAAATTTGTAATTAAAATGACTACAAATCACACGTCACATATGTGACGTAGAATTTCTTCTCCCCTAGAGTAGCTGCTACTTACCACATGACTAGATTTATAGTGGCTTTCTCCACATTTAATGCTCCTTCTGTTGTCCTGGAAGAAGAATTCGATGCTTGCTATACTAATCTTCTCATCTTCTCTGTGTTTGGTTCAATGACGTAAATTTAGTGAGACAAACATTTGTAGTCCTATACATCTTTTCAAACAAGACCTGCTGTTCGAAAATAAGACTTCACAGACATCATATGTGAAATCCATGGCACATATCAAATGGGATCAGAAAATAAAAACCCTAACTATTTTATCCCACCATAGACTCCCATTCATTCTTTTTGGGCAGGAAGTAAATGGGCGTGACTTAGGTTTCCTATAAAGCCACTCTTGGACATTTTTTCCCATTTGATTTGAAAAAAGAAGTGTACTTTATGGAAACAAGATTGAAACTTACAACAATAGCCACTCCATTTGGCAGAAAAATTGACACTGACATCCTCATTTCCTCCAACAGCCTCTAGACACACCCCACGACCCCCACCTCCATCATTTTTTGACAAAATTAATCTATGTGGTTGAAACTGTCACACAGTCAAAAAAAAGCTGTGTAATATGACTGCCTTCTTCTGCTGATTAGTTTGACTGAAGAGTTTTAAGAACAAGAAAATAGCATCATTTGATCGACTATTTCATCTATTTAATTGTTTTGCTCTGAAGATGTATAGCTCACACTTCCTTTTTTTTGCCACATTCTAACTTACAACCACTTCATAATTTTTCCCTTGAAAAAAAAAATTCCAGTCCTCTGTCTCGAATGACCCTCCTTGATAGTGACACTCTGCTGCGTCTCATCAAATTAATTAACTGTCTGATGGATCATAAATCAGCCGACACATTAATGGGAGGTGGTGCTTTGTGCTGATTCAAGCCATTCTATATAACATTGTAGAGAATATATGGTACAAACCCTTCTGTGATAAGCACTAAATCACAAATGATTATGCCATAATGTCATGTTTGTCAAATGTATTGCACTTCAGGAATACTTTCATAGAATTTTGACAGATTCTCTTTTAAAACATTCAAATAAAAGGCATGCATAAACAAATTTATTTTTTTCAGAACAATTATAATTAAAGAGATTAGTGGCAAATCCAAATAAATCCTTCAAGGTTTTTTTTTTCTTTTTAACTCCAGATGGTGCTCTGTTCATGCGATGTGGGTGAGACTAGATGATGTGGTAGAGACGCTGACCCCCTGACTGTGCCTCTCTGCACACAGCTGTGAATCAAATGCTTCATTGGTTTCTGAAATTTTTCCATAACCAGATCTTTTGGATTCTGTGGCAGGTCTTTGAAGACTGAGCTAAAAGGGAGCTTTGCAGCTATTTGGACCAACTGAAACACTTAAAGCTAAAAGCTTCATCCAACATCAACATGTAGTTTCTAATCAGTAAACATAAAAACACAGCGGGCCCTCATACACATCCAGGTCCACGTATGCAAATCTATCGGCATACAAGCTACCTGACAGCAGTTTTAATCATTTAGATTAGTAACACCACATTTGGATAAAGTTAGATGACATCAGACCAGTTAAAAAGCAGAAAACCAGTAGCATTTCTCTCCTGGTAAAAACAGCATAGATGGTTACCAGCATATGTTGTGCTTTGGTGCTGTATGCTGGACCAGCATACTGGACCACCATTCTATGCTGGTCTACCACCTAAACCAGCACCAAAACACAACATATACTGGTAACACCTATGCTGGGTTTTTTCAGCGGGGTTGCTAGTTGTTGTGCAGAATTACCAGGTTAACATCATTAGCAAAACACAAAATGTATATTTCTGCTAACAAAAAGTTAAAACATTGCAGCAAGAAGTTCCCTCATAGTGGTTCTCTGCTTAACTTTATTTTAGAGATAAAAAGTGAAAATAAAAAAGTGCATGACTTAATAAGACATCACAAATGTTCACGTGTCAGGTAGCCATACTGGATTTTGAGGTTGGAGCTGTTGGGTTAAGGTATTATTTTCATATTAGCAAGTCCTTTGCTTCAAGAAAGGAGATGCCCTCCTATTAGGAGGCACAGGCCTGATATGGTATATCAGTAAAGAACATAGTCTGTGCTTTAGCAAAAAAAATACCACATTATATTAAAGGTCAACTTCACTGAAAAAACATTTTTATTGGTTATTTCTGATTATAATCGGTCACTTTGAGTTTTTAGCTTTTTTTTTCCACAGAGTACGACTTACAAGGCATTCATTTCTACTAGAGACCACTGCAAATATATAAAAAATATGATTAAAGGTGGCCTGTAATCGATATGACATGTTACAAGTAGAGAATGTCGCAGTAACAGATGTGATATCACCTTTAGATTTCCCAGGCTCACTAGTGACGCATGTTTACACCTATCTTCAGTACACAAACAACAGATTACAACTGGTTATTGACAGCCAAACTAGCCAACTGCAACAAAGTTCAACCCATGCATGAACAAGAGTTTAATAAAAAAAAAATCTAAAACATGGGGGGAAAAAACTCAAAAAAAAGTCATACCAAAAATAATCCTTCACATTTTTACAGCAGATTTAGTTCTGTTTTACCTACTTTTTTATTTCAGTCTCAATAACACCTCACATACTAATTTGGTTCATTATGGCCTGCATGTGTTTTGTGTTTTGGTTTAGACTTTATTCTCCTTTTGGTCTTTTATAGTTAGTTTAATTTAATTTGGTTCTCTTTGTTCATAATAACTTGTGATACAGCAGGTTGCTATTTTAAGCATTGTATCTGCATCAAGTGGCAGAAAATCATAAAAAAGACACATGGACGAGATTGTTGAAACACAAATCTCTGAGGAATTGTCAGGAGTTGCTGTGTCCTTCATAATATAATCCTCTGTGATAAAACAGCAACAGAGAGGTCACATGTCTGTCGAGTGTTGAAGTGACATCCTCTGCTGGAGAAAGAGGCGGCTGTCCTGTAGATCTGATGTTTTCATCAGAAGAGGATTGCAGAATTCATGAGATGAGTTACTAAATCAGTCAATTCTCTCCTCCAATTCAAAACAACATGAGTCATTTATAAGAAACAGTGCCATCCAGGACTCTACGGTCCAAACATTTTTAGACTTCACAGTTGTTTTTGTGTCCAGCTACAATAAGAGAGCTATGTGACAAGGAATGGTGACATCAAAAAGTTTTAGAGAAATCATGAGGGACTAATGGGCTCAAGCCAACTCCTCCTCCAGAGAAATGATGTCCTAATCTCGAAGTGTTTGTGGGGGATAAGGCCTACTGTTGGCTCACAGAGACAATTCTTTCAAGCTTGATTTCATCAACTTCTCAGAGAAGGGTCCCCATCCAATGTTCTCCCCTTTTGTTGTGCCGTGACTTGTGTCATCTCCCAATTTATCGCACTGTGAGCGGGCAGTTTTTATCATGAAAGGTTTCTCTCCGCCTCTTTCACCCTCCCTCTCCCGCTCCTTGGCCCCTACTGTCATTTGTTCTCCTCTCTGTTCTGCTCTGTTTGCTGCAGCTGAAAATCTTAGAGGAAGATCAGAGCATTGACACAGTGTGGACACAATTCACAAGACTGATTATCTCCTTCCCATTTATAATGCACTGAAACCTATTTCTGTCAACTCCCCCAGGCAAACTTTAAGCGTGATAGATTTCTAGCATTTTGAGAGTACATGAAGGTCTGATTTAAGTTAAGAGAAATAAAAAAGTTGAACACATCAATCTAATCATTTGGGTATAAAATAAGTTACCAACAGTGATTAAGAATAGAATAATCTGAGATTATTTTATACTTTCACTGCTGAAGCTTTGTTTCTTGTTGTTGTGGAGTCTTGAACTTTTAACTTATGTTTTTATCAAGCTTTAAAACAGTCTCATACATGACTCACATTACATTATGTTATGATGGTTTTATAGTTGGTTGCTGAGCAGAGTGTTGTGTCTTGAATGTTACATCTTCCATTTTCCAACCTAACCTTCAGCTACCATTAGAGCCATGAAGTTCACAACTCTAAACAGTTTGTAATATCAGTGTACGGTGTACTCACAGACCAACTACCAATACTTTTGCAAGTTGCTGAAACATCTGGAATCCAATTGAAAAAAAAAGGCAAATGCTAAATCTTGGTTAGGATTAAGTCTTCGCCACAAGAGGTCAATCAATCAATCAATCAATCAATCAATCAATCAATCAATCAATCAATCAAGGCATTATTTATATAGTTCCTTCCACACCCATTACAGGAGGTCAAGGCGCTGAAGAACAACATAAGAGGTGTAGCCCTACTTCACATTGGAAGCATCAGCGGCACGGAACGGCAACGGAACGTCACTGCTCCAAACAGAATCCATTATAGTCTATGGGGGTGATTCAAACCAGCTGATCTCGCGAAAAAATATGCCCTTTACAAAAAAGGATCAGAAAAGCACATTTTTAATTTATTTTTCCAATACAATTTACTTTAATGGTCTAAAAGACTATAATAGGACGTAGACATCCACGGTATTATAGGTGATGACTCCTTTAATCCTGGCAGTGGAGAGGAACAATATTATATATGACATCAAACAGCGATATCAAACGTGATTTCCTTCTTCTTTTTGGTTTGATGGCGGATGGCATAAACAAACAGAGACCTTTGAAGGTTTTGTGATCTCACGAGTACGACGAGGAGGATGGAGGAAGTCTCGCGAGATTTTGTGATCTTGCGAGACCAACAAGGAGGACGGCGGAGAAGCCGCCCCATCGCTGAGACTCTCCCGGTGTAGACTTGCGTGCAGTAAAACTCGCAAGTAAACCGTTCTGCACCGCTGATGCCTCAAGTGTGAAGTGGGGGCGAGTGAGTTATCTTGGTGTTTTGTTTAAGTAATTGTAGGATGGAACAAGAGATGAAACAACTGAGGGCTACAGAAGTTAGGGCATTACTTTTTAGTTAGCCTGGAAGGAAAACCTCATGATTTCTTAGTTTGTCTTCTTTCCAACCTTCATTGATGAACATGACATTTGAAACATTCTCAAAAGAATGAAATCATGGACATAAATGGCAGAAATTAGCTTCAGCTGCTCAGTACAGGGTGAACAGTCGTGGCGGATGGCTGCTTATACTGGATATATACCTCTGGAGGTTTCTTCCTGTTAAAAGGGAGTTTTCCTCTCCACTGTCGCTACATGCTTGCTTAGTATGAGGATTGCTGAAAAGACACTGACACTAGTCAGTGTCTTGATGCAATCTGCTGGGTTCCTTATATAGGAAACCTTTTAACTGATTGGCTTAATGAACTATACTGTATTGAAATGTTTACTTTGTGAAGTGCCTTGAGACGACTCTTGTCGTGATTTGGTGCTATATAAATAAACTAAATTGAATTGAATTGAACAGGCTCAATTCTAGAGATAAGGTTAGGACATCCAATATCAGGGTGAAGCTGAGAGTAAAGTAGGATGCTCAAATCTTTCATCGCTTGGTTACCTCCATCCTACTGGAAGATGGCCCAGGAATTCTCCCAGAACTCAATAGATGAGTTGTATATAAACTATATAGATATCGGTAAGTGCATTAGGTGCGGAGGAATTTGACTGACTCCAATGATAAAACTCCCAAAGTTTCTGGAAAGCCAGGAGTTCATGTGAATTGTTCTCTTGAGTTGAGGTCATGAGTCTCCAATCAAGTTCTTCTACACAAAACTTGCTCATCCATGTTTTTGTTTAAATAATTTTGTGAGATATCCCTAAACCTTCATAATACGTGTTTCTTCTCAGACCTGGGAGCACCTTGGGAAGCCCCAGGAAAATCTTGTCACTGGGAAGAGAGATGCTTTGGTTCTCCTTCCTGGGCTTGTTACAATCTCAACCTTCCTCAAGGCAAGCAGATAAAAAATGGTGGATGAAACATCAAGATACAGCTTTAGAAATAAATGTTCAGGTCTTTTCAGGTAAAGTTTTTTCTCATCAAAAGTCTTCAATAGAGTTTAAATCCAAAAAGAGTTCTGTCCATTATGATTTATTCGCCTCCAGTAAATTTCTGTTTTGAAAAATACCAAGAAGATTTAACAGTAAATGTGCCGCCGTGTCTTGACAGTAATTTCAGTCCACTCTAGGGGGGACAGAGCTTTGACAGTAAACAAATGAATCTATGAGCAGCAATGTGGTTTAAAATATACGCTGCATTTCTCTTCATTGGTCCCACAAAGGAGGCCCCATCCCCCCAGCAGCTCTCCGGGGTTTACTTCAGACGCTTCATCCAACAACACTGTAGACCGCAGATGACAGAAACATAAGGGTGTGATAAATTTAACCCATTTAAGATGGGTAGGGAGAAGTATAAGCTCCTTCAAACAGGGATCAGGTGGTAAAGAGGATAAGGAGTGGCCAGGTTCGGAAAAAGTACCACAACCCGTGAATTCTCCAGACGCTCACATTTATGACAGGGGTGGTTTTTCCTTCGTCTTTCTCTGCAGATTCTCTGGCTCTTCCTCAAGGGGCATCAATCACTGAGCCCCTCATTGCCACAAACCATTCATGTTGCCTGCCCTGTGCCCTAAAAAAGAATGGCCTGTCATTTCTTTGGTTAAATTCAATCCCATCCACTTGAACATGCATCGACAGGGACCCGTCGGGACAAGAGCGTCATTCATCACGCCTCAGCTGCTGTTGTTGCTGTGCATAGTGCTTTACGTGTGTGTTCATGGCATCAGCCCAGATTTGTCTCGGAGAAGCCGGGGAAAGATGATGGGCGCGCAACGTGATCGGCAAAGCAATGGAGCATTTAAGCTTGCATCAGACAGCATGAGATTATGATTTTTTCCCCCCTTTTCTTCTGTCTCTTAGAAGCAAGGGCAGAGCACAGCTGTAGCTGTCTTGTGTTTTAGCCCACCCCCGCATCCTTAGATGTCACTCACCCCACTGAGCTTCGGTATTGGGAATTTCAGGGTTACAATGGCTCCCAGTGGTGGGTAAAATGGATGAGAGGTCAGGATGTAAAGCCCGTAAATTCCCATGAATGCTTTTTATTTCTTCATTTCTCTGTGATCAGAAGGCACAAAACTGGATTTAAAAGCAGTAGATTTGTTCTGGGTTGTCAGGATTTTTTTTCTTTCTCTTCCGTTTCATTTTGATGGAATGTCAGAATTGTCCCCACAGCGTCCCTTTACAGTAATTTAATCGAGTCGGTTCATTGTTGCAAATCAAAAAGTGAAAAACTTAAAATATTTGTAATATTCTGTAAAATGTTAGAAATATTTGACAAGTTTGGAAACATTGAGACTCACTGTAATTTTTCCCCAGAGCTAATTATAAAACTAAAATGTAAATTCAGGCTGCCATCACGTTCCCCTCCTTACAATAGCTATAGTTTCTTTAAAAAAAACAAGAAAAAGCTCTTCGTCCTTGTCATGTGTTCAAAACAGTAATAATGACATTGATAATGATGCTAATTGTCACTCTCAATTTAGGCCGTTTGTTTTGTCTGCTGTTGTGTTATGAAGCCCATCTAAACTCCCCACCCCCCAAATCATCATCATCATAATGAGTATCTTGTCTGCTGCTGGCATTTTAAGTGACACAAAGACATGCCATCAATTCTGATTAGTGTAATATGTTTAGAGACTTCTTTATTGTCCTGGGAAATGAATTTTGTAGCAGATTCTTCTGCTTCATCTGTGCTTTTTTTGTTTTTTTGTTTACACCATGGCACTAACAACTGACCTCATTGATTTTATTTCATGCTATTTAAAACCCTGCCTTCCTTTTTAATGACTTTTAACATTTGGAAAACTTGGTGCTACTTTTTCACAAGATGGGTATGCCACCAAAAACTAGCCAGCAGGTTAGTGCCATTAATCAGGGAGGCTTCAGTGTCCCTTTTGTCAGCTGTGTGGGGAATATTCCCTCCTGTTAAAGTGTTTGGCCCCTCAGGGTAAGCCTGGCACAAACACTTATGAAGCTTTATTGGACTTATATATCTGTTTTATGTATTAGCAGCCACATAGCTGTGAAATATTTACATTATTCCAGACACAGGCGAAGAGAGTTCGCAAAGTGCCCGCAATCTAAAAACAATAAAGAGCAGTCTTATCTCTTTATCGCTGCCATTTTATGAAATGACTTGAGGCAGAAGATGATTTTATTGCTCGAAAGTGGGGAGTCCAGAGCTTTCTGCTTCTTTCTCAGAGTCCTTTTAGGTAGCGGCTTTTATGAAGTGCATTTTAATACTGCACCATCAGAGAGGCACTGATGTGTTTTTCTTTTCTTCTATTTTTTAGGAAGAGCAAAGCTGTCACAGAGTGTTCTACTAATAAATCATTCACTTAACTCCTAAGTCTCTGTATTATAAAGCAGAAAAACACAACAATGACAAGACTTCAACTACAGTATCGTATCCCCTGAACTAAGTTTAGGGTTTTGAATTTTATAATCCCTAATGTGGTGAATCCAGCAAGTGTGAAATAGGAGTAGACTTCCTTGATGTTGTGTTTTAGTGCTTTTATTTTCATGAAGCTATGAACAAAAACACTAGCCTAGAAATCTAGACAGACTGTTGGTTTGGGGGACCAATCACAGCCCTCTATTGGTTTGGGGGACCAATAACAGCGCTGTATCGCTTTGGTGGGCGGGATGTTGTTGGGACTGAGAGGAACAACTAAGATGGTGGCGGTTCATTTGAAACGGCTTTGGTATCAACTTTGGACTACTTAGGCCCAATCCCATTACCCGCACTGCGCCCTACACCCTTCTGTCAAGTGCACTTAGAGGAGGTGTGCAGTAAGGCTTCGAGTGCGTAGTACTCAAGTGTGCCGATTGGGACAGGGAGCATTGTGTCATCGACCGTGATGCATGCCAGGATGCTACTTTTTAAAAAATCTTTATTATCAACTTTCAAACAAACAATTGTTTGAAAAAAATTTAATTCATTGATGTCCACATTAAATCTTAGTCTAAAACATTCAGAGCATGAATAATTATCATTAATTGTCTTAAAATGAACTTTTTCATTTGAAAATACGTGTTTTCAGAAAAGGCACTTGAGCCATTGCTCCACCTTCTTCTCAAAAATTCTCACGCAGCAATGGATTGTGGGTATTACCCTTGCCTAAAGTCTGCATCAGTGCAGACTTGGCAAAGTGTGGATTAAGGGTGCAAAATGGGTGTGGTCACCTTCTGCACACCAGTTTTCTGTGTCAAACCCAGACAACAAGTCAGAAAACGACAAGTTTCCCATTCTGATGTGGTTTCAGCTCCCATGACGTCCTTTTTTTTTGCCACGTTTTTCCTTTTTGTTATTAGACCTCTTAGGAACACTTTCTTCCTCTTGTTCCAAAAGTTCTGTGTTGCCAAACGTTTTCTCCATAAATGATAAAATAGATAACACACATGCACTGACTCAATATTATAAAACACTGAATGCGTTGCTGTAAGTTTTTATTCATATTTATTTACTCTTTCATGATTTAGGTTGTTATTGTGCAGCAGATTATGTTGAACAGTTATTCTAAAAGATAATAATATAATAATGATTGTGCAACAAAGAAAGTCGTGATTCTCAGTGTTTTTCATTAAAACAAAAGATTTCTAGAAATGTGAAGGATAAAGTGATCTTACCCTGAACTCCCTATAATTAAATATTGTCACTGTCAGCCTAAAACCTTTTACTCCATTTTTCATTTTCATGTTTTTACATAAATCAGCTCTATTGGGCTTCTTTCTCATCTGTCAATGGTTTATAGACGGTTTTACAGTGAAACGTGCCAAAAAGAGCTTGTGACTTGTCACTATGCAGAGTTTATTCATTGTAAAAATTATATTTTATTTGACCATTTCCTAAAAGTTATACTGTTGTAGATGTTTACCAGACAATATGCATCTTTACCTTCAGTAATTACTCATGAACTGCTGACACATTTCCCGGTTTTTTGAGCTGTTTAAAAATGGTGATCAACGATGGTGATAATGTTTTTTACCTTTGTGTTTCTTCAGTGCGTTCCAGTCAGTTTCAGATTTTCTCACTGCCGTTTGCTTGACTAGTCAGCTGAAGATGACGGTGATTCTTTTATACAGTTGCACAGTAATTCAAGTATTCTATCAGTCTTTTCACTCCGCATAACTTCACTGACCTTTGAGATGTTCTTTGATGCACATTGCTCTGTAACTTGAAAAAAATAACAAGCAAAGGAAAAAGAATGAAATAAAGTTTCTAGTCATTTTTTCCACTGATGTACCATATAACAACGAAATATTCCAAAAGCATTTCTAATTATCTTCAGACATGGTTTACATCTTGTGCTTTGCGGGCTGCAACTCCTGTTTGTGTCTGACCTTATCAGAGGTCCGCTCTGGTGTGACCCTTGAACAGCTTGACCAGTCTGACTCACATATGCCTTCCACTGAAGAACGACGGCCAGACTGCCAAACAGCTGCTGCTTTCCTGACCAGACAAACGCCATGCACCAATCAACATGCAACATGCTGCAGGGGCAGCTTCACTAAGGTCAGATCGTACACATTTGCAGACCCTTTTATACCTGATACACTTACACATGCACAGACAACGCCGGGGGTGCTTCAGATACACATTAGAGCATTACAAGTGCCCTTTCTAATTCACTCTTCTAAGTATACATGGGTGACTTGATGGGTAAAGTTTATACATGGAAATAAGAATGGTTAAGGGAATAGATGGTCAGCCGTTCCTATAGATAGGACAAACCACTTACATGTGCCCTATTTTTCTCTTTGTTGTGTGCAATCATGTCAGCTGAACCGTGGGGAAACAGTTCAGTGTGTGAGCAAATCAAGAATCAATGTAATGATATGGCCCATTAAGTTATGAAATGAGTTTCTGCACAAATTGTTTTGCTTTTAGTAGATTTCTCCAAACGGGTTCTTCTGTAATGGGCTAGAAAGACGAACACCTCTATCAGCAAGACGACTGCAGACTCCACCAGTTTCTGTTTGGTTGTTTATTCTTTATAGTGTTTTTTTTTTTCCTTCTGCTAATTAGACAAGGAATCAATGTTTTAAACACCTTAGCAAAATTTGAAAAGAATTTGCACAAAGTGGTTTATTGTTGTAGCAATGAGTGATTTTAGATTACACGGTGAGTCTCGTATAAAGGGCTGAAGACAAATTTGACCTCAACAGTAATCATTAACCTACATAATATCACAAAGTCAAACACAGGCTGTATGTTCAGTCACACACAAACCCCAGATCATAATATCAAACTGGCCAAACTCACAGTTGTTTTAATTTCATCAGCAGTAACTAAGTTAATGAGCCGTGACCGTTGTAATTATAAACATAATATGGAATGCAATCATGCCATTAGGACTGGGAACACGTGGGAATCAGTTCAACAATCCTGCACGGTGCTTGATATGTCAAACCACAGTCCGTTTCAGAAAGGTGCTAACACCTCAGTGCCAGTCATCTAATTAAACTTCCAAACAAAATCTGCTGTTGAATTTCAAAAACCGGGTGAGGGAAAACATTTTTTTTAAACACTGCATCTAAATCAAATCCAAAAAGCCAACAATGCATTATGCATTTTGGAAGATTTGCAGGTGAGTCATAAATCCATTGTATTTCCGAGGGGAAAGCATTTGTGTTTATTTTGCTGAATATAAATGGAAAATGTCACAACCCCACATGTGCTTTTTGTTCTTTAACATCTTAATTTCAAGCAGCAGCTAAACAGAGAAGACCCTCGCCGCTTTGATAAATGCATTAATTTATGTGTTTGGGAATTTTAAGAGGAGATAGTGCCTTCAGCATTTGATGTGCATAATAATATACGGTACATGTAAATCACTACATCTGCTTTGTGATGAAAAGGCCCCTGCAAAAGCTGTTAAAACCCAGCTACTCTATTTGAATTTATCAAATCCAAAACACCATTTGTGGAGGACCAAATGCAAATGCATTATTAATGTTTCACTCAAAAGGGAAGCAAATGGTCACAAATAGTAGAAATTTGAAATAAATGAGGTGTGATGGGTTTGGCGATTTTTGGAAAAATCGCAGAAGGTAAAAACGTCAAACGGGTCTATCTCGATATATATCGAGTGTGCAAAATAAAAGGAACCAGACTTCAAAGTCAGCAAGTGGAAAAAAAAACTCTTTGATATAATTTTCTGTAAGTTTTCATGCGGCGGCATACTGATGTTCCCAATCTTTCCTGAAAGTTTCATCTTCATGACTTAAACCATATTTACATAGAAGTGAATTCACAATTGGGTCTCAAAGATGATTTTATCCTACCTGACTTCTTCCAGACTGTCCCCATTTGTGTCCTCCTGACAATAACTTCATATTATAGCAGCTTCTCCCACAAACTGCAGAACACAAAAACATTTGGTCCGTGCATTGATAAAACAGGATGAATGGCTACCACAAAGTCCAGGATGCAATTTAATGGACAGTTATGTGTGGGATTTCCTACGAGGAAATAACGGCAAAAAAATGAATTACTCTCACATAAAAACAGAGATACAGTGGGGAAAATAAAGTATTTAGTCAGCGTCCAATTGTGCAATTTCTCCTACTTAATAAGATGAAAGAGGCCTGTAATTTTCATCATAGGTATACCTCAACTATGAGAGACAAAAAATCCAGAAAATCACATTGTCTGATTTTTAAGGAATTTATTAGCAAATTATGGTGGAAAATAAGTATTTGGTCAATAACAAAATTCCATCTCAATACTTTGTTATAAAAACTTTGTTGGCAATGACAGAGGTCAAACGATTTCTGTAAGTCTTCACAAGGTTTTCACACACTGTTGCTGGTATTTTGGCCCATTCCTCCATTCAGATCTCCTCTAGAGCAGTGATGTTTTGGGGCTGTCGCTGGGCAAGGTGGACTTTCAACTCCCTCCACATATTTCCTATTGGGTTGAGATCTGGAGACTGGCTAGGCCACTCCAGGACCTTGAAATGCTTCTTATGAAGCCACTCCTTCGTTACCCAAGCGGTGTGTTTGGGATAATTGTCATGCTGAAAGATCCAGCCACATTTCATCTTCAATGCCCTTGCTGGTGGAAGGAGGTTTTCACCCATTCATTCTTTCCTTTACACAGATCAGTCGTGCTGGTCATTTTGCAAAAAAAATGGCCCCAAAGCATGATGTTTCCACCCCCATGCTTTACAGTAGGTATGGTGTTCTTTGGATGCAACTCAGCATTCTTTCTCATCCAAACATGAGAGTTTTTACCAACAATTTCTTGGTTTTATCTGACCATATGACATTCTCTTCTGGATCATTCAAATGCTCTCTAGCAAACTTCAGATGGGCTTGCTTTCTTTATGCTCACTCAATGTATGGCTGAATGTTCCCTCCAGCATGGGAGAGTTTCTGCCTCATGGCGTGGATTTCAAGTATGACTTGGATGCAGCTAGAGTGTTATCATTAAAAGAGGGAGCTTAGCCAAAATGTAAAGCTCTCCGTTTACTGATCCTCCCACCTTCATGATCAGGAGAGTCGGATAATGACCATATTTATATATATATATATATATATATATATATATATATATATATATATATATATATATATATATATATATATATATATATATATATATATATATATATATATATATATATATATGTCATGGGAGTGCCTTTGAATCCCAGAGGAGGAGCCGGAGAGAGGAATGTCTGCCATTCCCTCCTGGACTTGTTACCACTCCAACTCAAACCTTAATGTGCTAAATTAAATGGCTTGATATCTTTATGTATGTATGCATGTAGGCTGCTTAACACCCTTTAAATTACCAATTAAAGCCCTTGAATTTAATTTTACAAAGAAAAAAAAAGTTCATTAATACAAGTTCATAAAAGGTTCAGCTGAAGTCCCAATTCTCCCCGATGCTTGTGGCGAGGGGCTTAATAATAAACTTAGCAGCTGTCATAATGTAGCCCCAGTGGATCACAGGTCATTAATGCAGCCGCGGCCTTACAAGAGTACAGAGGCACTGAGGTGGCACTGTATTGATTACAAATCTGCCACGGAGTATATACTAATATAGACACACGCACACACAGTCGCACACATCAACACACCCTACACCTGACCCATGTCAGCCTTTTATATATTGGGGGCCAGCGCTGATGATTCAGCACTTTCAGCACAGCTGCAGAGCTGAGTTAAATGCAGGACAAGAGGCAGGAAGGAGAAAGAAGGGTGAGGTGGAGGGTTGGGGGGGTGGACTGATGGGGGTTGGGGTGAACAGTGGCATCCAGCCAAGCCATCAGAGAGGAGTACGTGGGGTGGGTGGAAGGGTAAAAATTGCACGATGGGGGTCGCTGGTGATGCCATGTGATGCTTGGAGTGATGGATAACCTTATAGAGGGACTAAGTGTTCCCCACACAAACCCGCACACATCTCTGCACAAACATTTACAGAACAGGCAAGCGCGTGTTTACTCACAGAGACAAAGCGTGCATGCACACCTGAATACGCAACTCCTCACTATATCTTAAACACACACACACACACATACACGCAAAAACAAACACACACACATACACACACAAACACTTTAAACAGCGTTCTGAGACTCAGGCATCTGCCCACGTTCAGGCTCAGAGTTTTCTCCTGGTATTATAGCACTTCTTTGGCTCTGATGTCTTGTCACTTATCTTAAGCACTGGGAAGATGTGCGGTGCTCGGAGAGGGTGGAGGGAGATGACACGCGAGCTTCATTCTGCTGACAGCTCAACTTTAGGCGTTGGCGAGTACAGATTAACAATGACGAAAGGTACTAACATCTATCCACAGCAGGCCGTGATTCATAATCGCTTCTTTTTTTCTTGCCAGAGGATTCAAAGTCATCTCGAGTCTCATCTGACAAAGAGCCATCAGGTCTTTGATGTTGATATATGATTAATATAATCCCATGCTGTGCCTTACCTAACATGTATTTAACAAAAAAGACTTTTATTAAGTCTATGCAGCTGCCAACAACGATCACGTTAGAAATAATAAAACGACTTTATCTTTTGGAAGCTTTTTGACTTTGAGTTACGCTTCTGAATTTTGGAAAATAAATTGTGACGAGGTGCAAGAAAGTATTTCTAGTTCAATCCCAGATGGTTGTCTGAAGTGTTTAGGTGGTCAGAAGATACTTAAATCTCATGTCGACATGCAGCACAGATGTTGCAGCTCTTTAGAAATGGAACAAGCATCCTATCAAGGTTTGTTGCTTTGCTTTTGCACGTGACCCCATTTACTTTCCTGGAAAACTGGCTCAATCCCCCCGCACCTGAAATATTAATTTCTCCTCCTGTGTTTCAAACTCGCACAGATGTATATGTTTGTTACCTTTGAGGACTAGCTAGGTGCTCAGGGAGGATTTTGTTTCTCTCTCTCTCTCTCTCTCTCTCTCTCTCTCTCTCTCTCTCTCTCTCTCTCTCTCTCTCTCTCTCTCTCTCTCTCTCTCTCTCTCTCTCTCTCCTTCCATCTCTGTCACATTCTCTCGCTCCCTTGTGAGCTTTCGTTCCCTCTCACTCCTTTGTCAAACTCCTCTTGCAACGAGAGCAAATGTCTATTTTAAGCAGTGTGTCACGCACCACCCGCCCCCACAAAGACACAATGCAGCGGAGAAGACTGGCACATCTCAAGCATGCTGAGTGTGTGTTTCAGTGCACGTCTGTGTAAGTGTCCAGGGAAAAGCGTCCTCCTTTATTAATACCTAACAATATAAAACCCCAAATGAGTCAAATACAAGAAAAGTGTTTGCTTTTTGTTAGTTTTAATAAAATAGTAATTATGTTATCAGTGATATCAGAAACCATAATAATAGTTTTAATAGCTTTTAGTAAGAAACTGCAAAGGAAAAATTATTGTATAAATACAAATTTTATTAGACTGAATGTTTTTATTTTTTTAAACTGATAACATTTAATAGCTTCAATATTTGAATTCTAATGTTGCAATAAAGTCTATGGAAATGCATTTGTGCCAAAAACCAAGAAGCTCCAAAAACTGAGAAGCTTTTAGGAACAGAAAATGTCTTCGTTATTATTAAACGTCTCCTTGTAGCAGAGCTGAATTTTATACCTATAAATAATTTTAGTGGGTGAAAAGATGCAGAACGCTTTTGATAAAATACAATCTCAAAAGCATCAGTCTTATATTTGAGAAAATAATTTTGGTCCATCTTTAAACAAAGATCAGGTTACAACTTTAAAATGGAACACTGGCTCTGGATTAAGACCCCACTTCGAACTCCATGACCTCCTAGAACACGGCTGGAAATGTAAAGAATCCTCATCAGTGTGAAAGCAGTCATGATGCTGCTTTTTTCTTGATACTTGTCAAATGTTTTCCCTGTAATTTTCAGTATTCCCAAGATGCACATTTACCAGTATGCTCCAGTGACAATTCTATACTGAATACACCTACAGCTGCACCACATCCTGGGCCTCAATCTGGCACAACTGACTCAACCGTCATCAGAATGATGCAAAGTGCTAGAAGCTAAAAGTGGCATTACAACAAACTGGGCGTGAAGCCAACTGGGCTAGTCCTTCTTCAACTCTAATAATCAAACCATGCTGGATTGCACAGGCCCCACTTCATATATACTGTCACAACATTCCCCTGTTTTGCAATCAGGATCCCATGTCACTACTATACTACCATGTTAATAGACCACTACATGATCTCTTCAGAAGGTTTTTGAGTGCTCAAAACCATTGGCAACCTCTCATGCTGCCTGACAAGAGAGCCGACAGTATTACTATTATGCATCCAAATCTCCACATCCAAAAACCATTATGTGGCTGATTTTAGCAAAATGGCAAGGTTTGCATCCTGCATGATGGCAGCCTTGGCCACTAACAGCAAAGGTAAACATGTTTAGTGCAAGGTGTGATCTCTGCTCACGTAGAGGTGCATTGTAAAAATGACATCCTGTGGTCAAATTATGGTTCTGCAGCCCCTTTTAAAAACAAATGAGTGACTTTCTCTCTCTTGTTCCGTGAGATTGATGACTGTTTACGGATCAGCACCAGAAGATTCTAGATGACGAGTGAAGATGAAGACATTTTTTGATCAAATTACAAATACTGGCGCTGCAGCGTTAGCTTGCACAGACTCCCCGCGAGTTACTACGTCCTCTTTTTTCCCATCTGGCAGAGAAGGTAATCTGTTTCAATGTAACCATCCTTCCAATATTATTTCATCATAAAATTCTTACATACTGTACCTTTAAAGTCTAAACATGTAAGACATTTGCAACAAAATCTCCCTTATAATGTCCTGAAACCCAAACAATGCTGAAACACAGAAGCTCATCCAAATTCAGGATCCTCACCACATCAAACTGACCTTAGCATACACAAAAATGGCTTTAAATTGTCAATTTTACAAATAAAATTTGAAGTCGTTATTTTGATCATCACTTTTCATTAGAGACTGATTTAAAACTTTGTCATCAAAGGTGGTATGCAGCATGCATTTTTCCAAGGAATGTCAAACCATTAATTACTACCGTAATGCATTTATAGTACCTTAACCAGTTTATGAAGACAACCTCAAATATTTTTGCACATACACATGAATTACAGGCTGTTCTCTGCAGAAAATTGGTATGTTTATAAGGTCAGCTGATGTATGTAAAATCCTCTGAATGAAGTCTTTCATGAAAACCCAAATGTTAAAATGCATTTCTTTCTAAAATTCATAGCTTGTTAAATGGAATGCTTTCTGTCGGCTCCTCATCTCCCATACATGTCCCCTCAATCAGCTCCTTTTCCCCCTCCCTCTGTCTCTCCCTCTCTGATAGCAGAGTGTGAAATGACTCACGGGACACGGCAAAGCGGCGAGCGCACACAGCTCTCAGGTAATGAGAAATGATGCTGGTGTCAACGGTGGAATCGTCCAAATCATCCCTGAGTTGAGTTACATAATTCAAATATCATTCTTTCGCTCCCCCTCCTCTTTTATTCGTTATTACTGCTTTGTCCTCTGCCACAGTCCCTCGCTAGCTCTTAGTTCAAACAGATTTGATTTCTATTCCTCGATGTTTCAGTGACACGGCCGCTCCTCTGAGAGGCGAGTGCCGGGATTGGAACGAGGATCAAGTCACCCAGAACAGCAAAGTATGCTGGGAAAGGCTGGGCAGCAGAAAATACAACTGAGTATGCCTGTGTGATCACCGTATACTTCATTGTAGCTCTCAGTTTCACATTTTTTAAAATTCCGATTGATTCCTATTTATTTTCTTTCTCCTTTGTATGTATTTTCTATTTTAGTATCTTTTTGTTTATGTTGTTTTTACCAAAAAGAAACAAAGATTTTTTTATAAACACGTACATATACCAGTGATTGATAATCATTAAATAAATCATGGCAAGTTTGTGTCAAGTGTGTTTTACGTTTTTCTGTGAGATGTTTTAATCTAGTTTCTCCACAAAGGCGTCACATAAGTAGTTTGATCTTTTTACATTTTTTTATTCAAAAATGAAATAATCTGGTGGTTGACTCAATGTCTGTAAATAAGCAAACAACAGATTAACAAAAACACTTTTATTCTTCTATCTTGCTGCCATCAAAAGTAGCATTTTCAGGTTATTAAAAAATAAACAAAGCCTTGAATTTACTCTAAAACACAGCCTTTGGTCTGATTGTTGTACAAATAAAATTGTAATATAACCAAAGAAGAATTTTAAATAAATTGTTGTTTATTTTGCTATGTTAGAATTATTATTTTTTTGCACTTTAAAGTGTAGTTTTATTTTTTTTTAAATCAGTGTTTGTCCAGAAAAACAAACTTTGACCTATAGAGAATTATTATAACAAGACACAGGAACACAATGCAGAAGTTAAAGCAACTATGCAACTTTTTAATGTTTTTAAATAATTCTCTTGAGCCAGTATGTGCTAAAATGACCCTTTACAGGGTTAATGAAATGTCACTCAGACCCCCACCGCCCTCTGTGGCCAGAATACCGCACTTGCAACTTCATAGTGCTGGTCCGGTCCCTGTTGGACTTAGTAAAGTGGAGTTGACATCCCTGGTGCTGCAGTCTGCTTCCAGCATGTTTCCTGCATGTTTTAGATCGTGAACACAGCTGATTTGTTTGATTTAGTGATGAACCGCTCTTGTAGACACTAATGAAGGCTGAGGAGACATTTGAGCAGTTAGATTAAGGTGTTAAAAAGACGAATGCACAGCGAGGAGATAAGTTTCACTTTTGCTTTCACTAACAAAACACTAGGGAGTGCTAAAAGCAAGCAAAACTGCACAAAATCCCTTTAAAGCTGAAACAAAAGAACTGTCACCTAGTGACTGGTTACAGTACAAGTTATTAGTCCCACCTAAACCACCTACATGTAAAACTAATTAGACAAAACATCTAAATTAAAAAGCACACATCAGACACATATCTTTCTAGTATACCACTTCTGCAATCACAAAAACAAAGATGCTTTGTCCATAATATCAAAGAATCATATACACTCTACATAACTATCAAACTTTATAGATTTTAAAAAGACTTCAAGTTGACACTAACAGTGTTATTTTATGTTTGTATGACAGCCTATAGACTAGAGATCACAAATTTAACAAATACATGATGTGTCACACCAACTAAAGCCAACCACGTGCATCAATCTCTCAAGAGTGACATTTTAAAGAGTAAACAAACACCAGTTGCTGACAGGGATGCACCAATTAGTTGTCGGCAAACAACTTTTGATGCTATTTCCTGTGTTCCTCACACTCACTTCTTTATTAGGTGTTGGTAGCATCCAGATTCAGATATTCAACTGTGGTCAGGAATGCTCCCTCACACATTTAGACTTTTGTGCCAACTCTAAATGATTGTCTCAACTAGTGCCGAGTGGTGCAGACTTTGCCCAATTGTGGGTAAATTGTGGCAAAATGCATCATGTATTGTATTATCAGCTTTACTGAGAAACACTAGTGGAAGAAAGAAACAGAGAGGTGGAACTGTTACCTAAAATAACATCTAGGTGTGAGGGAGTCAAGGCAACAGAGAGACTGAGCAAATATAGCAAAACATTAAAGGTATAATCAGTCTCTACTAAAAACAAAGGAAAGGATTAGAACAAAAGAACTTCACACCCAAAAATAAAAATAAACTATATTTTGGAGGTTTCTAATATGCTAGAGAGTAGTGGGGAAACCTGATAACATGGCAAAGACGACATATTTTCAGCCTTTCTCAACTAAATTACGGACTTACATATCCTCTGTGTAAAAGCTGTAGAAACAGCATGAGACCAATAAAGACTATTTATAATATAAAATAATTCATTTTATTGATAGTGCTGTATGCTAATGTTATATTCTTATAAAGAGCATGACACCATTTGCTTATTCCATTTAACCAGGACAAAACTGATTCCTGAGCAGATTACTCAGAGGAAAACAAAAGAGCCTTCGGTCCACTGAAAACACCTCAGCACCTTGAATTCATCTCCTCACAAGAGCTTCTTATGGTCAGCCGAGAGCAGAAATTAGTTTCACCAGATTGTTTTTTTAAAGCTGAATGGGAAAACTTGGGTCGCGGCTGTGTGTGTACTGGTCAGATTGATGTGAGATAGAGTGGAGACTAAGAGCAGGGAGATGAAGTCGACCCCCGACCTTTTTCTCCACGCCTCCCCCCATCATTCCACGATGAAAGTAGCGGTTGCCTTCTTGGCGAGGTTGAGGAAAATATACTGTTAACCGTGAGCGTGGAATCACTTCAGCTTCTGTCTCTTTATATTTTCACCCACTTGTATCTGCGGTGATTCATTGTTCTCTTTGCTCTCACTGTCTGGAGTGCAGTGCTTGCACTTCATGTCTTTTTGTCCACGTTCAAGCACGCACACAGTCTCACACAGTTTTTTCTTTGTAGTGTACTCTACACTACTCCATCTCTTCCTCTGCCTCCCCTTTCACTTTCTCTTCTGTCCAGCAGTGGCTGAAATCTTTGGATGTAGTGCTGTGTCTCCCATCACCCCCTCCACCGTTTGTGAGGAGGATCGAGGAGAGTGTACGGACCTGGGAGAGTGTGTGCTGAGGCGTAAAGGACCCTCTCAGCCCTAAGCCAAGTCCTGTCCATCCAACGGAGAGCCCAGACGGTGTGATTCAGCCCTCCTGAAGCCTGGCCAACACTTACTCACTCCCAATCACACACACACACACACACACACACACACACACACACACACACACACACACACACACACACACACACACACGCTCAGATGCACTCAAAGAGAAAGTCACTGACATCCTTCCTCCTCTTAAGTCACCACAGTGAGGCTTTATTGGTGAAGCAGTAGGTAGAAGAGGTAGAGGAGCAGCTCTGCATTTCTGAATCCTTGCGGCAAGGTCACCTTCCTGTGGATAGAAGTATCCAGGAGTGATGTGAGGACTAAAAAGGGTACAGGTGAAGTCTAACTTCTTTCAAACTTCCCAGAAAACAGATTCAACTCCCTCCAGGGCAAACACATAAACTGAGGCACGCGCATGCGACCACTGGCATGTTTTTAGACTTGCATGCATGATTTAGCGGGAGAGAGAACCAAATGAAGGTTATAAGCATGAATCTATAAACCACTGAGACTCAGAGCTGGATATTTGTGTGATTGCATGAACCCCTCTCCTAATATAATTCTAGGAGGATAAAAAAAATTGTGCAAATGAATGTCATTTTATGTCCAAAATTGTGGAGTTTTCAGTGTGGAAACCCTTAAGGCAGAAAAAGTTCTTTTGATAATATTTTAACTATAAAACTTCAGATTAAAATTAAACCTTCAAAGCCTGATGGAATCAGGGTGAATAACAAGGGATTGCAATCTCCTGCTATGCATTCACTGGGCTGAGAAGGCAATCTTTTCATCGAGTGCATCCATCATCCCACTGATTTATAATTCAGGCATGACACCACATGCAGGCTTGTACTCATTTACATTTTCATGTCCTATAGATCTGGCCTTATTGTGTCCAGGTGATTAGCATCATACCATTGCTGTGGGCTCACTGAGTGACCAGAAGACCTTTTCGTCTTGGCGTTGTATCCGCCCTCCCCCCCAGGTACTTCAAAACTCTGCCCCTGAGGTACCCAGTGGGAGGACATGAAGAAAGCCTGACCTGCCACACAGTTCACTCCAGTTCAACCACATCTAAGCCCGGAGGCAGTAGGATTGACTCAGTGCACCCACACTGGTACCCTTTGACTTGATAGTTTTATGGACACACTATCACAAAAGACCAAACAGGTATCTGCAATTCTTCAGTGTTTCTAAGAAAGTAGAGAGTTTTGTGTCATATAACAAAGAAAGGGACTAAATGCTGGATTTGCACATGGACCAAAGAAGAGTCGGAACACTGGGAGTGAAGGAAAGACGGAGACAAACAGAGAGATGAGGAAGGAGAGTGTGACAACCGCCATAACGTCCTCAGAGATGCATTTGGACAGAGTGAGCATCTGTCAAAACAAGGCAGCCTCAACGGCCGCCTCACTAATGGCTGTGGACGTGAGCGACAGAGGGGGAGGAAAGATGGGAGGAAGGCTGCACACACACACTTACACACACTTACACACACACATGCAATCACAACAGCTGCACCCCTTTTTTGCTTGCAGCAGATCCCACCAATCATTTGCTACCAAATTTTCTATAAAGCAACCCTGTAATAGCTATTGAACTATTTTCATGTGTGTGTGTGTGTGTGTGTGCGCGCGCGTGTGTGTTTACCTTCTGTGTTTTTGTAATAGATACTTTCCACCATCCCTCATTGTGATGAATAGGGCGGTGTGTCAATCAGTTATCTGAATTGTTTTTTTTCCTCTCTTTTTTTTATTTCCATTTTTTTCCGAGGCAATTTAAGCAGAGTTGTGTTATTTTTCTCGCCGACTCTCTCCAAGAAGTAACCGTGAGTAATTATCCCGGGCTGTAAATGATGGTATTTAAAGGAAATATGACACTGCCTGCCTTCACTAACATTTTCCTAATTCTGACAACTTACTAAATTATCTTAATTCAAACTCATTTCCTCCCTTTACAATTTAAATTTCCCAGTGTTCTTGATGACAAATGTTAATTAAATACCAGGGAATTTAAAGTAATATTACACTTGGAAACCCTGTTTCTCCCCAGGCCACTAGAGAAAGCGTGAAGGAAAAGAAAAATATTACAATGTTATCCCAATCTGCCTAAGGCGACTACAACTGTGGAGATAGCAGGAAGCCATTTGAAAAGACAAAGCACTATTATACACACACTAAATTTTTCTTTCAGCCAAATGTATAAAATCAATTTCTGAAAGTTTCATCATGTATGTTTGTGAAATTGCTTCACGACCTCTCTACTGGAGCGTGTGTATGAGAGCAGGGCTCTTTTAGTACACACACACACGGACTCACAAACACACAGATAGCAGCACTTATGATGGATGGAGAGAACTGAATTATACCAACAGGTGCCTTTATCAATCCCATCTGAAATGGACAGAACATCATCTGAAGTGGTGTTCATAAATTCAGGATCAGAGTGCACAAAGTACAGAGGATTTAGTGATTTGAGCATGTCACACACACACACACACACACACACACACACACACACACACACACACACACACACACACACACACACACACACACACACACACACACACACACACACACACAACTTTTCATTGCATTTGGCCTTTTGTTATCCAAAATATAAGAACTGCTGTAGCACATTAGTCATTTAAATGCTGTTTTTCTTGTATAAAATCAGTACAGCACACAAAACATCAGGGGAAACATCCTGCAAATAATGATCAAACTGCTCAAGAAGTCTACGTACACCCAGAGGTCAGCATACATGCAGGTAACTCATCAAGACGTCTGGTGAGGTAAAACATTCTAAATGACAATTGGACTGTCTTGTTTATCAAAATTGTTTAAAATCGTCTTTTGATACAATTTCAAGATCAATTAATGACAGAAAAGATTTGATTACAAACTACGTTGATTGAGTTTATTACAACTACTATGTTGTGTCAGATCTTTGCTATTAAGTTAAAATTGGGCTAAAGTTGAGAGAGAGAGAGAGAGAGAGAGAGAGAGAGAGAGAGAGAGAGAGAGAGAGAGAGAGAGAGACTATGTTAACTAAAAGTATGTTTAATTAAAATCTCACACCTGCCTTTTCTTGAGAGCTTTATGAAGTAGAATAAAACGCTCAAATGAAGGTGTTAATCACTTTATTCTACCTAGTCAGGAATGAATAAAAACAAGGTTAACATACTTTCACTCAGCAACAGTCATAAACTTTGTTTCTTTTCATTTTCATAAAAAAATATCCTACAAAAAAAAAAAAAAATCCAACATAACACCATCTCTGTGTGAGACCACTGATTAGATGCTTTTGTACAGAAGAGGATGCAGCTTTGAATATCTCACATTATAAAGTCTGACATTCCTTGTAACAAACTGCAAAGACTTTATCAAGGACTGAAAAACAAAACAGTTTTTCTAGTCTTGTAAATATTACTCAATGCAAGATGACAAAGTAAAGGACTGCTTTGTAAAATAATTGTGTTCTGGCTTCTAAGACATTATGAATAAGTTCTTAACAAAAATGCAATTTTCAATACTGACATTGACCAACAAAACCCTATTAATGATGAACATGGTAGTATAGTTGGCAAGATGCTACCACTAAATAAACAGGCTTCTGAAACTTTCAGAAACATATTGAAGTGAGCTTAGATTTCAGTTCTTAAGGCAGACTGGTTCATGTTTCATTAAACAGTACAAAAACAAAAAGTTGTTTAAATCATTATCAATCATAAGATATCAGATTATTTCTTAAGATATAAATATGATACACATAGGCGGTTCTAGAGGCGGGGCCACAGTGGCCCCTGCTGAAACCTGATTGGTCCCCTGATGTACCCCATTCCAGTCACTCGTCTGTCCTTTGCACAATGATCAGATTATAGATAGATGCTATTCCAAGTCCAAACACTAGTGGCACTAAGGAGCCAAATAAGCATTTCCATCATGAAATCTTGTGTAAGAATGCCGGATTAATACTTGTCCCCTCCATCAATTTTGTGGCCCCTTGATAGCCCCCGTACTCAGAAAAATCTTAGATACTGATGATACACAATAACAAATCGTAGTTTTGAACATTTTCATATCATTGAGAGGAAATAGAATGTCATGACTCCCTTATATACTTATTTAAACATTAATAAACACATGAATACAGCACCCATGGAACAGGTCATATGTTTAATCAACAACACTTTAGGGTGTTATGAGTGTCATGAACCAGTGGTTAAATAGACTTGAACACAGGCAGACAAAAGGTCAAATTAGGCCAAAACAAGAGTCAGCAACATTCAGATGAAGGATCCAATAAGAGAACCATGGAGAATCAGTCATCTACTGGTAAGTATACGCACTGGTTAAAAACAGGTGTCTGTGGAGTTGAAGCAAGTGACAACTAAAGAAGTTCATGAATCAAAGGTTTTCCAAGAAGTTCCAATAAGACCAGGACACCAAAGACAGACTGAAACTTTCTAAGCCAGTTCTATCTTACTGCACAGTAATAACTGTTGAGACATTATTATTAGGTTTATTAGCTTCTCGTCCAACAAGAGCTGCATCAAATACACACTTTCATGGCAGACTTTGTAAAATCAGCATGTTTGGCATGTTTTAAAAATACAACAAAAATAGACATTTTTGTCTTAGTTTTTTTTTCCATGATTAATCAATATGTAAAAAAGCTGCGAGGCAACATGTATTGATTGATATTTTAGTGGTTTATTTGCAGCTCTGAACATTTTGTCAGCCAATAATAATCAGACAAAAAATGTAAGAGGCTCATCAGCTCCCAAAATACATGTTTTGGAAGAATCCACTATGAGACGCTGTAATACTATCAGTTGAGTTTTTATTTTACATCAACTACACATCGTTTCACTTTTTGACAAGTTGATTGGTTTGAGAAAGACACTCGTGATCCAGGATTGTTCTTCCTTTTGTTTGAAACGTCTCTTAAACTAGCAGAACACTAGGAATGATTTCAGTTCAGTAACAGCATGAGTGGTGCTACACGTGGTTGGCAAGTGAGTCCAGATGAAGTTGTCTTGACATTTCAGAGATATCTTTTAATTTTGTTTGACTTTCTAAGCATTCCAAATAGTCAGTAGATTAAACATTTTTTGAGATTAATTGATCATGACCTGTAATTAATTAATCTAATTATTCTCTTTTTTAATCTCACCTACTAATGGATGAGAAAATCCCTCATTTTGATGTATTTATATTTAAATTCATTACATTATGGTGCAGACTAAAAGAATAATAAGAACAAAAAACTGTCTTTATAAAGTCATTTATTGTTTAACAGACTTCTAAACTTTCCTTTTACATCACCAAGGCGGAATAATACTGTGCTCTTTTGTCAGTCTCGAATAATTAGAAATTAAAAATAAAACATCAGGTCCGTATAGAATAATCTAAGTTAACACATCAAGGAACACTTTTTTTGAGCAATGCCAATGGTGATCATAGAACTTGTTACTAAAATTAAAATAGACCTGTAAATTACAGTGCTGTAAGTTAGCATATCAAATCTGACAGTTTATCACAAAATATTACGCTTTTTCACAAAATCTGACATGTAGTATGGCATGATAGTTAAATATAAATATAATTACATAAAATAAATAAAAAATGAAACTAAAAAACAGGTAGGCTAGAAAAGTCCCAGTAAAGTTATAGGTTAAAAATAAGATTAATGCAATTTAAAAAATAGTGCACTAGCAGTGGCTGTAATTAATTAATCTCATAATTTGACACCCCTAATTCCAAACATATTTTAGTGAAGGTTACCAACCATGAAGTTAAACAAGCATACAGGGTTGCACAATACACATGCAGTCCATCATTGGTGAATACGATTGACAGTGAAAGTTCTTTTTAACTTGTCGTCTTGTACAAGCCAGATGTTTAACAGACCTTTTTACGCTTTCTTATTTTAAATCTATTTTTGAACAACATGCAGATTTCCCACTCATTTATGTTTAAAAACATATCCCAAAGCAAGTTTTTCATAGTTTGTAGGTGTATTTCACAAGAGAAATGTTGAAACAGTAGTGAGAAAATCACATGTTAACAAGGACTGCATCCCATTTACAAAACGTTCTGCTTGTTCGCTTTTTTACTGAACAAATAACATCCACAGCTGCAGAAGTGGAATGCAGCCCTTGTTAAAACATCTATTTTCCCTGCTCGTTCAAATGTTAACAGGAAGTGATCATTTTATTTTAGTATAATGTGGTTTGAGTAGTAACTATAATTCCTTATTCCAATATCTCTTTTGGTAAGTTTATTTGTTACATTAACTCAAAATAACAATAAAGACAAAGAGGTACATGAAGAACTGTGTTTGTTTACCCCTCTTTCTTGCTTTTATGCTAAGCTAATTGTGGCTTGATTCAAGCATCAGAAAGTCACAAAAAGGAAAACAAAATCAGAAATGACCCTTTTGACACTATTTTTAAAAGGATGTAGAGATTTAAAGCCTTTAAGCATGGTTATTTTTTTATGAGTCACCAAAATACCTGTAGGCTACAAGTTTTCTCTGCTGTTGGGTTACTTTTTTCTTCAAACTGCTGACGTAGAATCGTCTTACTTAAATTATCTTTTGTCCTTGTTGACTTTAATTTGCTGCATCGTGGTAAAAACGTATTTATGAGATAAGTTAAGTTTATAGTTATGAGAAATGAATGGTAAGAATTTGCTCCTGACAAAAAAATCATTGCTCATCTTTGGAAAGCCCTTGCATCTAGAGTAGTCTTAGTTATATTGGTGCTGAATTTCAGCTATGATTAACCAATTTCTGAAGATTAAAACAAATAAATACAACAAAAAACAAAAAAGCCAGCCTATATACATGTTTAACCCAGTGAAGAAGGATACACACACATTGCTTACTCACACATACAGCATCTGGGTCAAGATTTTGAAAAATTGATTTGATATGACTGACAGTTCTTGTTCTAAAACCATGTAAGTCGCACACAATGTTTACCCCCCCCCCCCCTCTCTCTCTCACACACACACACACACACACACACACACACACACACACACACACACACGAAAGGAGCATTGCATGGTGTGTTTTTGTTGGAATTTTGACAAACAACAACAATGACCTTTAAGGGAGGCGAGGCAGCATGGCTGTGATCACAGAGAATGGAAACGGAGCCAGAGTGAAATGTCAACCGTCCCTGTGGTCTTAGCACTGACGCAAAACTGCTACAAGAGGGAGACTGTGTGTGTGTTATACTTGAAGGCATGTGTTCTGTGTGTGTGTGTGTGTGTGTGTGTGTGTGTGTGTGTGTGTGTGTGTGTGTGTGTGTGTGTGTGTGTGTGCGTGCGTGCATTTGTGTGTGTGGTATTTGGGTCTGCCAGTGTGTGAAATGCATCATTGTGCATGTGTGTGGCAGAAATGTAGGGATGTTGCTGATTATCCAAGATCTATTTTTTTTGCCACTCTAAAAATAAAAAAAAAGACGGAAAATAAATAAATGCACATTGCAGATACATCTTCTCTTTGTCTAAATATCAGGAAGCTGCAGGAGTTATTACAGCCACATGATTCTGGTGTGAAATAATAAGAGAGGTGCAATGCAGGATGGTTTTAAGCCGTTTCATTCTCACAGCGATGATACTGATGCCCCTCCATCAGGTTTGGTTTAATCCTGTGTACGTCAGCTGCTAAGCTGAAAATTTTTTCTACTTGATAAAGCAGAAAAATAGATATATTCCATGTCAAAACCTGAGTTAAGAATTACCAAACACTGTTTTGTGATGTCAGAAAATCAGATTGTTCATGTTTTGATGTGACTTTATGAAAGTTGATGTTATTTTTAATGCAAAAACAAAATAGTAGCATTTTAAAATATTTTTATTTTTATTTTAAAACAACATTTAAAGATTTTTACTAACAGGAATTTTGACCTCTGATGACGGCCAACTACTAGTTATTGAACTGTGTTAATGGTCCATCTAAACATGCCTTTCATGTCAGCAATTACTGTGTATTTCATTGGCTTTTTACCTCTTTGCTTCAAGCTGCAACTGACACTAATTTACTGGTCTGAAATATAATATCTGAGAACAATGATGCGGCTGGCGGATCTTGTTCAACAAACAATAGAGCTCCAATTTTCACTGTTACTTGTCAACTATGGACAGTTTTATTGGCTTTTAAACATCCTAGCATAACATGAAAGTGATAACTCAGATGATTGAAGTCGATTTCCATGGAAAGGTTATGAACTAGTATTATCTTAGTTGTTGTAGAAATCTGAACAACCTCTTTATGGAGAGATTGGTCTTAATCAGATTGACAAGCTAACGGTTAGTTTCAGTGGATTGCTTTTGGGTTCTAACAATGCTTAATCAAACACTACTTTATGAACCTTAACTCAGCTACAAATTATGCTTTACAAAGTTATTTTCTAGGTGTTAAACTGTGTCCATTAGATACAACAAGAATAGGAAAAACAAAGTTTCTTTTTAAAATTGTGTTTACAATGGTGGTGTTTGTAAAATATGCTTTTATCACATTTATTAGTCACAAAAAAGGTCTTTCAAAGCACATAAATTATTGACCGAAATGGCATTTCATTATGAATTATGACATTTTTTGCTTTCCATACCACCACCTTGCTCCTGTGTTTACTGCCACAGATCACCAGACCAAACAACCTTACCATTCTGCTAAATTCAAACAAAAAGTGCTGGCTGTAAAGTACTATAATTATCTTTATTTACAACTTTTCTGTTGTGTCAGTTAGAAAACTGCAATTACAACAAACTATTAAAATTGATCTATTAAAATTGATAACTGAGAGTGCTTCAGCTCCTTTGTTCTTTACATTAAAAAAGTAGAGTAGTGAGTTCCTAACATATGCATAACCAAGCATGTGCAGTAAACTGCACCCATCCCTGATGTCTGCATCCTGTCAGGTTGGTGTAAAGACATACTGTTGCACTTTGTCATTTATTCAGAATTCTGTGGTCATTTGCACCAGAATTTAGCAATAAGCTAACCGTCTGAAACATGTGGTTCAGAGAGTAACAGTGTAACTGCACAGTGCAACATTGACAACAGCTAAAGTTTATAAAAGGCTTTAACATGAACTACTGTGATGGTCTTTGAGCTCAGTTCAAGTCCTGACGTGGCAAGAAGGTAGTTTTTACCAGTCTCATCAGAACAGATTTCTTTTTCTCCAAACTGAGGTCATTCAGCTATCTACCACTGGTAAGTAGGAAGTTAGTTTGAATTTAAACAACATCGTTGTTTTCTTATCTGTAAATGTCATAATCAATTTCAGAAAGAACAAACCTCAAAATGCATAAAGTTTATCAAACCTGATGTATTATTGGTGCTTTCGTTATTGGTTTTAAAAGTGAATTATTGCTGTGAATTAGCATTTTACCTCAACATAAACATGTGGGGAGACATTTTTTTAAGTTGTCATTTTTGATTAGATTATCCATCCTCATTCTTACAATGTTAAAGCACAACCCTTCTAGTTTGTGTACAGAAAACAACAGTTTTACTTACTTAAATACCAAAAAGTCAAGTTTTTCCTCAAAAAAAAGTTTGGAAAGCAGAAAGAAACAACTTTAAATCCTTCTGTTCAAGCTTCACCGAGTCCTAAAAAACAACCTCACAATCAATATGATCTCTTGTCTGTTTGCACACAAGAAACTCTGGGAAAAGACCAAGTTCTGACATTCTCATGCAATGTTCATGAAAAAACAAAAACTAAGAATTAAATCAAAAATTTTAAAGTTTCTGGTGGGCTATTTTTATTTTCAAAAGCTTTGAGTAAATGTATTTTTAACCAGAACATCAGGAACTTCCTAATGTTTGGGTTTTGTATTTTTGTTTTAATTCTGTGGCTCCTTGAAATTCAAATCCCTGTAAATGATGAATCCTGCAGTGATGGTTCCTGATTTCTCCAAGGGAGCTCTTGATCCATGTCAGTGTTGTCATAACACTTTTTTTTTAAATTTTTTTTTTAGGTTTATGTAGAGGTGGTGTTTGTGTGGATCTGCATAACTTTAATAGGAATCCTGTCTGGTTAGCAACATTGATATGCACCCCAAAAAAACCCCATCCATTCATTTAAGATTCTCACTTGATCATTTTTCAGGGTTTTCATGCATCAACACCATGCACACACGCACACCTAGAGCCAATTTAGAGTTGCCAGTTAACCTAGCATCCATATTTCTGGTCCGTGGGAGGAAAATGGAGTACCTGGAGAAAACCCACGCATTCAACCTCCCACAAAGAAGCAAACAAATATATTTACAAAATAACTGCACGCTCTGTTTTCACTGTGGGGGAGATGCATTTAATCAAAGAAGATATGATTACAGCCTTTCTGCTTATTATTGCCTCCTGTATAGTGATGATTTAACTGTGTCACAAACTATTCTCTTTATTGTGGTCATAATCATAGTATTTTAATTTTTTCTTCACACAAGGTTTTGTCTAGAATGCTCTTACCAGGACACACTGTGCAAAGCAAACAGAGAAGGAGAGAGAGAGAGAGTCTAGATGTAAAGCTTATACTTAGGTCAAAATGTGCTCTTAGTCCTTTAGAGGGACCAGCAATTACACAAGCACTGAATCAAGACTTCAGGTCTGGATAAAGGAAAGTTGAGGTATAGCTACTATGAAGTAAGTTAAGCCACATGTGAAAGAACGTGTGTATGTATGCATTCATGTGTGTGTGCGTGC
This sequence comes from Aphyosemion australe, assembly GCA_006937985.1. NCBI lineage: Eukaryota > Metazoa > Chordata > Actinopteri > Cyprinodontiformes > Nothobranchiidae > Aphyosemion > Aphyosemion australe. The sequence goes on from SSNS01000035.1 coordinate 2,204,744, forward strand.
GTGCGTGTGAATAGGTGAGTGAGCTCCTGGCCTGTATTGGTATTTTGAAAAGTGATTGACAGGAGAAAAGTCTATTAGGTGAGATTGTTAACAGAGTTGAGCCTGTTATCTGCTCCAGGCAGCTGTGAAAGGGGATGGCTGATTCACAAGGAAGCTATTGAGAATTTCAAAGGTGTTGTCTGACTGATTTGGGCACAGCTCGGCGTTACACTGAGACTGCAAGCCGGTTTGTTCACAAATCCACGCTGATCAATGTGCTTTCACGTCCTCTCTCCTTTCACTCCTCATTCTGTTAAAAAAAGTTCCTCTCTTCTCACATTTCTTGAAGCATTTCAATCCTCTTTTTGTTTATCCTCTGCTAACTTTGCATTTTCCTCATTCCCAGACACAAATTATGTTCTCGTTTCTGTGCTGCATTTTTCAATGCGGCAGAAAATTTGCTTATACTGAACACAGCTTAATCCACGCAATTAAGCATATATAGAGACAACTAATCAAACTAAACCTTAGCAGAGGCGAGCCTAAAAGCAAATAAAGTTTGCTTTGCTTACACTGTACTTCTTATCCTTGTTTTAGCTGCATGAATATTTGATATCCTTTTTGTTTATGGTGCTTCTGAGCATTAGCTGGATAGTCGTCTCAACCCCGTGAGTTTATTTGTAAAAGTACAGTTAACAGAGTGAAAACATTATCCTCAGTGGCTGTTTGCAGAGGACCACAGAGCACCAGGCAGAAATATGGATAAAATGAGCGAAAAATGTATGTATCTAGTTTTGTCTGAATTGGTTAAGTGCATGTGTGCCGAGTAAACTCTGTGTGACCTTAAGTTTGATTCACCAAACATCGCCGAGGGGACGCAGTGAATTAATGCGCATTTGTCTGAGTGTGTAAACACTTGTGTGAATTTGTGTGCAGCAGAGTGCAAGGTTATCCATTGGCTAAGGCAAATGAAATATGACGTCCAGACATGCATCTTGTTTAGAGCAGCACAATGCATGCAGGCACAAAGGCCTGCGTGTACAGTAGTTGCTGAACTGTGGGGTAAGGCCCCGGAGGCCGTCTGCTGGGCTCGGATTTACTCAATGTGATTAACCAGTTCAGAGCGAGGTGAAGGCAGAAGTAGAAGGGGTCCACCAGGGAAAAGATCTATTGGGAGCTTTGCCCCAAAACTCTGTCTACCTTGCAAATTCAGAAGGGATGTGTTTATTTCTTTTTCTGCAGTTAGGTTCTTAGTTGTAGTAGAATATAATCAGAGCAATCACGTTTGGAGAAGCAAAGAGAACAGATAAGTAAACACACTTTACACCCATGTAACACAGAGAAACAAGAGTTGTCTTATTTGTCATTTTTAAAGGGGTAGTTCAGCCACTTTGAACTGCTGCTAGTAATTTTCACGCTTGCAAATAATCACATAAAAATGAATTTACACTAAACAAATGGCAGGGAAAATGTTAGAAAACAAGTTGAATTGTGTAAAATGTCGAAGATAGTAGAAGTTTTCAAATGAGAGTCCATGCAGGGACTAGCAGAAGTTTAATTCAACTTTTTTCCTGTTACTAAAAATTGTTTTCCCTTTTATTAAGACAAAGGTTCTTCGGATTTGCTTTATCCCAAATAGCTGAGAGTATTTATAAATTTGTTGGACATATTTTGAGCTCTGGTTAATGCAAGACACACCTTATGGTCTGATTGTTGTGCTTCTCGTGCACTACAGTACCGACTAACCTGTAGCAGGTTAGCAACTGTTTTCAGTTTTCTAGCATTTTATTTTGGAAGTTAAAGATGAAGGTTTATTGAATATAAATTTGGGGTTTGTAGAAATCTGCAGTATTTCAGTACAATGCTAAAATACAACGGTTGTTTCTGTTCCAGTCTTAGCTGTTGCTTTCTTGAATTTATCATTATCCTGTTCAAAATGTGCTGCAGTGAAACCAGATTATTGTCAATAGATAAATCAAGCTAAATCAGCCATATTGTAAATACTTTACAGCACGTGCCTAATGTGCCAAAACCTTCTTTATTTTTAAGTGTTGGAAAAAATAATCACCTCCACTGCAAGACAAATTAGTTCTAGTTGTTTAAGTGATCATGAAAGGAATGGATCATTATCTGAATGCATTTCACTTACATTAAAAATATGAAGCCATCCAACACTTAGATTCAAAGCTCTGAGGGTTTACACTAAAAGTGAAGGCTAGCTAATACGTAGCACAGGTGCATTTACCTGCAGTAAAATATAAACACATCTTGCATAAACCTGGGACAGTAATTGTCATATCTGCTGAGGAGGGAGTTTAAGACAGTGTCTTCATTAAAGTCAAAACCTTCAGACTCTCTCAGTTAATCATTACAGCAACGTCTCTGTTTTGCTGCATTTCACTAGAGTTGCATCACAGTTGAGTTTCCAGACAAGGCTGATACACGGGGTTGGTAAATCCAGAACCTGCAGGAGGAGCAGACTGGTTTTATTATTACAATTACAAATGAAGATGTTTTAAATTGATCATCCAAATTGCAGATAGGAGGCCACAACTGGAAAATGTCTGTCGGGATGTTGGTCAATGATTTTAAATAGTCATAATGTATTTCCTGCATTATTAACGGATCCTGATATTTTTGCTGGTACAAATATAGACAATTGCTGACTAATAAAAAACAAGCCCCACACATTTTCTTTGTAAGGTTTTTTTTTTTAGAAGGAATCTGTCTTTTAGTTATTTTTTTTTTGTCATCCAGACCTGATAAAACAAAGTTAAATGTAGGAATTAGAACATAAATAAAAAGTTTGAAAATAAAAGTTACAGAATTTAAAACATCATAACTTTTGAGATGTGTAATTTCATTAGGTTCCTCCATCCATCCATCCGTCCGTTCGTTCGTCCATCCGTCCATTTTCCTCCACTTATCCAGGGTCGGGTCATGTGGGCAGCAGCCTAAACAGAGGTCCAGACTTCCCTCTCCCCAGCCACTTGGGCCAGCTCCTCCGGAGTAATCCCAAGTCGTTCCCTGGCCAGCTGAGAAACATAGTTCCTCCAGCGTGTCCTGGGTCTTCCTTTAGGTCTCCTCCCAGTTGGACGTACCCAGAAAACCTCACCAGGGAGGCGTCCAGGAAGCATCCTGACCAGATGCCCGAGCCACCTCAACTGGCTCAAATCAATGTGGAGGAGCAGTGGGTCTACACCGAGTCTCTCCCGGATGACCGAGCTTCTCACCCTATCTCTAAGGGAGAGCCCAGACACCCTGTGGAGAAAACTCATTTTGGCCGCCAGCTCGTGACCATAGGTGAGGGTTGTAACACAGAACAGTTGGGTTTCTATGTTTGATAATTGTGTAATCCTCTTGATGAGTAACTGAGACAAGAAATAGAAGAAAATGAGACATCATTTAGAGAAGAAGAATTTGTGCGTTTCATTGTTTTTCTTTAGCTGTAAATACAAGTTTTTGAAAGCATCCTCATAAACCATAGAAGGAAAATAGCAAGTGATTAGATATTGTTCCTAAGCTTTCTAATGTATTCAACATTCAACCCAGATTAACACTCATAATGGCTCCTTTGCTACTGCAGCTATTTTCTTTACTTCAGACACATACAAGAGTTTCCTCAAACTATTCTTTGATTGCTCCTTCACCACTTCCTGCAGTAGCTGGCCGGGTGATCGGCGCTCTGTGCTTCTGTGCTTGTTTGTGCGATTCACAAACAAGCACAATTGTGTTTGGTTGTGTGATTCACAAACAAGCCCAAATTATTATGTTGGTACACTTCCATCACTTTCACAGGGACACGGCCAACATTTCTATCAGCAACATTCAAGACAATGTTTTTTTTGTTTTTTTGAATCATTTATTTAGCAACAGGGGTTTTCCTATTTATAATTCCTCTCACGTTGCTGGAAGAAAGACACAAAGAAATAAACAGAACTAGGACACATCAACATATGTTTGTTTATCTAGACATATAAAATTCATATAGTTAAAGTGAGAAGTACATACATTCAACACTGGGCATGAATGTCTTAAATTAGGGGATTTTATTCAATTTAGAGTGGAATTATTTATACAACATACACAATCAATGATGCAAAAGTAACACCAGGTCTCATACCTAACTGGAAACAGCAGTGTCATTGTCCACAGTGAAGCAACATCACCACTGAAGGGTGAAGAAAGGGTCACAGAAGAGTCAACTAGTTCAACTGAAATCTGCAGCAAAGGACAAGCCAAATCAACTCTGAGCAAAGTTTTTGTGCACAGACAAGACACAGACTGGAATCATTGGCCACAATGACATGAAGAACGTTTGCAGGAGTTAAGGTGAGGCGTTCAAACCTCGAACGCTGTATTAGCAGTCAAGCATGGTGGTGGTAGGATCATACTGTGGTATGGTGCATTAAGTGCAATGCTAAGGGACGTTTAACCAAATTTTTTGGGGGTTGTTTGAAGATAGTTCAGCCTGTAGGTGAACATTTTGACCAAGTATAGAAACGAGAAAATCCACAATAAATTCAAGCTAGTAAAGTCTTGCTTTCAGTAAAATCAAGAGCTCACTAGCTTCTATCCTGCTAACTTCAAAGCTTTTAGTAAATGTATTGCTTTTAAAACTTATTGAAGTTACGTGAAAAAAGTATTCAAATCAATCATTAATACACCTAATTTAATTTGACATTAATGTCCACAATGAGTGGCTTTATTATTTTTTTTTTTGCATGAGATTGTTTTAGTGTGAATATTGAGGTGTTACGCACTCTCGTGTCAGTTTTCTGAGACTGATTGGCTGGAATGACATTAAAAGGCCAGATGAATTTCACTTACATTTGGCTACAGACTCAAGCTGTGAGCCACATCCTTTCGTTTATCAGAATTTGTTATTAGTTGAGTTTGGGAGGTATTAGCAGTTCTTTTTATTTCTGGGTCCATTTTTTTATTTTCTTTTTGCAAATTTGGGCGCTGGAACAGGATTTGAAACTACAATCACTGCATCCCAAGTTACAATCACACCCCAGTCCACAGGCATAACATAGCAGTCCCAATGTGGTTGAACTAAAAGGCATTAAAACAGATCATATTGTTGCCAAAAAAATTGCAGATTTTGTCCATGTGAAAAAATAGAATGGTGGCAAAATCAGCTAGCTTTTCAAGTGCTGAGGTTGTTTTAACCTCAATTCTTGTTTTTGAAGCCATTCTGTTTCTCATCCTAAGAGTTTGCCTAGTTTTGAAATGGTTTACAGAAGAGACAGAGAGCAAAGTCAGACAAAGGCTATCATTAGACAATGGTGACCTCTTTTTGCAAAGTACTGTATACTGATTAATTTTTGTCAAACCAGTGTTTGACTTCCTTATAAGACCCATTTGAGTGGGTGAAACACTTAGCTGAGTGAACACTCAGCGTAATTAGATTAAGCAACCGAGACAAGAGATCAAAAAACCACACAGACAGTTGCAAAAGCGACTTAAAAGTCCTGTGCTGATTCTTGCTTTATGCGGATTTCCTTAGAGGCATGGGGCAGATGAACACATCAAGGTGGGAAATAAATAACACATGATGGGAAGAGTGTAAATACTGCATTCTCTCAGCCTCCCCACATACACTCCTCCACACATACGAGCTCGGCGTGTCGCTGGGATGAAAGCGGTAACTGGCATCTGAGATAAGCAAATGCCTTTGAGCAGCGTCCCTCACATCCACACCAATGCATTATTGATCGTGACTTCTCATAGTATGGAAGGGGGGGTCTAGCTAGCAAAAGCCTTATGGTAAGCATCAGCAGATGAGCTCTGACTAGTGTTTTATTTTGCCAAGGCAAATTTGTAAAAGGGTTTACATTTTAATACATCCAGATGTTAGAGACAAGAAAACTAAAGCAAAAAATTAGAACAGATCAGTATTTTTAATTTTTTTGAGTTATCTATTCATTATTGTGTTTTTTTTCCTGCTCATTGCTAAAAAAATGTGGACAGTTGCTTTTTTTCCTCCCTACCCCCTGAGGAGTCGTTGATGTCGTTAGGCTCTATTGTGTGGGGATGGCTGTTTTGATTAGATGCAGGAGTGTGTGTACACTTAGATCTGACACTATTGATAAGGAAGAAGGTTACCAGTTACACATTGGTGGTCCAGTTTATTAACATTGTTGTTGAAAGTGAACAAAACTGCATCTAATTGGTGTTTGAGTAAACAAATTTCAACTATGTTCTGCATATTTGAAATCTGCTGCAACAGCCATTCAATCACCAAAGATGCATTTTACATGCCAAGCAAAGAGCGTTAGCTCCAACAGTTAGGTAAATATGTGCCTTTTCTAAACTGCAAAGTGGTTTGTTGCTTTATTCCAGGGTGTGAATGTGTATGTCTGTGGATGAGTGTTTGTATTGTAAAGCGCCTTGGGGGGTGGGGGTTGTATAACCCTAAAAGGAGCTGCTGTATGTCAAATAAAGGCCATTTACCATTTTATTCACTTTTTTTATTATTATTTCTAACAACAAAGAACAAAAAACAAATTCAGTGGCTCCTCTCTTTGTTGTTGCTTTTAACTGGCTTATCCTTTTGACTTTAATTGCTAGGTTTTAATTGTATTTAATTCTGTTCCGTTTTCTCTCACTTTCTTGTTCGTCTGACACACGCACGCGCACACACACACACACACACACACACGCATACACACATACACACTGTTTGCTGTAGATTGCAGGGTACTGGTACTTGATTGCAATAGTCTTCCAGTAATAGGAAGGCTGACTTTGACTGTTCTTGTTAGCCTGGTTAAATAGTCTTTGCTATGCTTTAATTAGTGTGAAAAGATCAATGATGTATAAAGAGCCAAGAAGCTTTTAGGTTAACTCTTTACTGCAAATTGAATCTTAGTTTGGAATAAAGACTCTGAGTACTTTTTCAGCCTGATGGTGGATAGTTATTTTTAAAAATGCCTAAAATAGACAAAAGTTATATTGCCACTATTTGTCAAAAAAAGTCTTTAAAAAGTCTTTGAAAGGTTAAAAGAATCTAAAGCAGGTAATATTTGTTAAAAAAATAATAATTAAGCAACAATGCCACACAAAGATCAACTTCTCACATCAGTTCACTTTTTTAAACACATCACATAACATGCAATGTAGCATTTAATCCTTGAGTATTAAACATTTCAGCACACCATTCACCTATTTTCAGCTTCAGACAGGAAAGTGGTAAAAAAAACACACAATATACTTCTATACTTCTACTTTTACCTGAACTGGAGAACCCCACCATCCCCCTCGCCCACCTCCTCCAGCTTGTTGTCAACTCTACCAGTCGGGGTGCTCCTCTCCTCTCCCATGATCTAATGTTTGCTCCAGTCAGTGGTGGCCAGGATCATCTCCACACAGCACCAAAATGTTTCCCTACTCTGCTTTGTGTCACAGGTTATCAAACTACAAAAATGATTTTAAGAATTTGATCATGTTAAATTTTGACTTTTTAATTGTTATGATTTAAACATGCATGTTTTATGTGAGACTGAACCTTCAGCCATTACTTCCTCCATCTCCAACACTGAGGTATTTATTCACTGCATACGTAAGACTAACTCTTCAACTGTCATGCAGTCCTTTGCTTTTTACAGACTGTCCGCCCCAACTCAAAATTCTGCTCCAAACTAAGTTTCAACTATCTTGCAAATCATTGTCATTCTTCATGCATTGGACATTATGGACTCCACTGCTCCACTCCAGCCTAAACAGAGCAAAGTGTCATCTCATCTTTGGTTAAATAAAACAGCACACACTTGCAGACACACTGAGAGATGCAGGATGAAAGACAAGCTCAAAGTTTCCTTGGATATTCTGCAGGACTGCTTGTCAAAATACCAGAGAGCTGTCATAGCTACGAGGAAGGATCCTTTATTTAACATTGTTTTAAACAACAGTCATAGCTCTCAAACTTTTTTTATTGTTTTAACTCAGCTGTAAAGCCCTGTAACTCTAGTCGTGATGTGGCTTCTATATTTACGCAGTTAAAAATATTATAGATATTGTTATAAAGCCATAATTAACAGAGTCGGATGTTGGCCCTTCAGCATAATTTCCCTTGAGTATTTGGTATTAGTAATGTTTTGAAAAGATGTCTTAAAGTGACTGTGTGTAGTTTCCCTGGCAATAGGGGGCTGTATATACCTAAATCATAGCAAGCAAGCTGTATTTTTGTGTTCGGGTGACGACCTTCCCAACGAATGGACATTACGGCCAAAAATCCTTGGGAGGGTCGTAGTGCAGTTTTTAATGAGTAATCTACTTCGTCAGATCATTCAACCTCCAAATGAAAAGCACATCAGACTCCCATCAGACACAGAGACTTAGACTCGGGCCTGACGTATTTTAGACATGATTTTTATGGTTATATGTTCTGAAGCCACCAATATTTTTTAACAACTGGGCATCATTTAGTTCATTTTAACAACATTTCGATATTTCCTGAGATTAATGATAAAAACTAGACATTGTTACTTTAACATCTGACCCTCAACTTCCCCTTTTGACTGTGTTTTAAGCTGTTCATCACTGTAGTATTTTAAATTTATGAACATGCCTTTGTCTTCAGGCTGTGTTTTATCTGCTTTTAAACACGATGTTGTTCAGCTTTTTAACAGAAAGAAAAATGTTCACCTGACTGTGTCGTCTAAACAAAGGCCAATTTTAAAACTATCACTTTTGTGCAAAGATGTCAAGATTGTTGTTTTTAGCCAACCCAATGACTTATTCGACACTTGGAGCATTCATAAAATTTTTCAGTCAGGTTGTAAATCTCATTACTGCTCTAAAACCAACCCTTTTTTAATGATCGTCTGTTAGCCTTTGATTCAGGAAATGCTACTGTTTTTGTGTATTATAACACATCTGCAGATTTTTGTATAGTAGATCTTAACGTCCTGTTTTCTTGACAAGACATGGGTGGAATCTAAGGCAGCTCGGTTTACATCGTAGAGTGCATTTCTGTACTTCCTTTGTGGTACCTCATTTGTGGAGTCCCTCAGGGATCCATTTAGGTCCTCTTCTTTTTAATTCAACTGAAATTAGCAATTTTCAATAAGTATAACATCTCTTTTTATTGCTTCACAGATGAGAACCAAGAACCAGGTTTAACCTAACATAAGTTGTTCTTTGAAGCTGTTATTAGATTAGGTGTTGGTACAAAGTTAAACTTCCCTAGTATTAATGAAAGCAATTCTGAAGTGATCTGGTTCTCTACATCTAAAACTCTCACCAGTATTCAAAACATCATTGGTCCTTTAGTTTTGTAGTCAATCTGAATCAGAATGTGATGTTTGACAGCATGTTTAGGTTACATAAACATATCAATGCACTTTTGATATCCAGCTCATTAAAACCAAAGGAAAGCAGTACCTCTACCGTACCCAACATTCATCTGGACTACTACAATTCTATGTATGATGGTTTGGATCAGTCATTTCTGCAACACCTGCACACTGTCCTAATGTCCTGTATTGATATAGCTCTTTTCCAAGTTAGAGGACTCCATAGCACTTCACACTATACAGTCACTCATTCACCCATTCATACGCTGATTGTGATAAGCTACATAGTAGCCACAGCTATTGGGGCACATTGACACAACGCAGTTTAGGAAATTTCTCCAGGATTTTCCAAGATCCAAACTAAAATCCAGTGGCTTCTCTAAAATTATGGAAAGTCTTACATTTACATATTTGTAGATCTCAGACTGTAGAGTTAAAGATAAAACTTCAATTCTGAAGAGAAATTAACTAACTTGCTCAGATTTTTTATTTATATTGCTAGATATTTTACTGTTGTGGATAACTGCCATTTTAATCTTTTTTTGCGCTTGCATTGATACTGAATTATTTTTAAACTGTTTTTCCTAGGAAGCCATTATAAAACTGGCCAACAGAACAACAGATGAAAACTAGCTTTGGCTAATTCTGGTGTGCTACAGGCGTACTGTTGTTAATATCCTGGTAATAAATGAACTTACTACATAACTGTGAAGCCCAATGTTGCCATAGTTCTATCTCACCTCCAGGGGTAAACAATTGATAAAGAGTGCAAACTCCTCTTTGTCTTTGTGTGAAGAGGGCGTATCCAACAGCATCGCAGCCTGACAATGATGAGAAGGTAAAGCTATGATGAAAGACAAAGTCATTTGTGATAGTGCAAAGTAAATGAGAAAACACACTTCCAGGTGCAGAGCCTCTAATGGGGTACTTATCAGGAAGTGAGAAAATGACCCTGACCTGCTAATTTCCCTTCACATCCTGAGCTTATGGAGCTGATTTGTGGTGAAAAACTCACACGGTGAATATGAGTAGTGATTTGACTATTCCTGGTTAGCTGTTACCTGCAGTGCATAGTGTTTAATAGTTTGAGCCACTTAAACACATAACTCACGAGAAAATTGTGCCTTCAAGCGGGATAATTTTCAGCTGTTCATCACCAAACTCCAGATGAGAGGAGTCTGGAAAGTGCTGTCCAAGTTCACACTTAAAGAGCTAGTTTATACTAAAATGATTAAGTTTATAGTTCACCATTTACAATTCTGATTTAAACTCATTGTTCCAAAGTGAACAAGTTCATTTTCATTGATTGTTTTTCTCATGAACTAAAAAATCTTAGAAAAACACAAAATATTGGAAAAAGACACTGTGCATCATTTCCACTGTCATGTTATGTTTGTACTCTGTCCCATATTATCTAAGCCCATAGATTCTGTATCTTTACATGGATGAATATTTCACTCACTATGTTTTTAGATTTTGCTGGTGGAAAACAATTCTATGGCTACTATGTTACAACTAAAGCTTTTCATGAAGACATGAGGACACTGGGATGTGAAGAGGGGCATGGCAAGTCTTCCACTAACATAGAAGAAGAAAAGAAAAGATAAGCTTTTGTGCACCTCACAATGTGGCAGACCCACTGTTTCACCGCTTCAGGGAAACCAGCTGACTGAGATGTGTACCTTTGTCTTTCGATGATGCTTTTCTCTTTTTTCATTATTTTTATTAAAGCTTGATTTAACAAGACACAAACCCATTGAGATCAAGACCTCTTTCACAAGGGTGAGCTGGCCAAGAAAAGAGGCAGCACACATCATAATGGACAAGACAGACAGACAACAATAACAAAAACAAACATTCAACAGTAAATAAAGTGTTTGCAGTTTGACAAAGAGCAGGAGTTATTGTCTTTAAAGGTCTCATTCACTCGTTATTTCAATAACGCTCTCTAGTATGAATGAATGCCTTGTGAGTAGTTTTCTGTGACAAAAAAACAAAAAAAGTTTATTTATAAAGAACTTTTCACAGACCGATGTCACAAAGAGCTTCACAGACAAAAACAATCACAAAATGAAAAACAGAATTACAAAACATTGAGTTCTAAAACTAGAAAACCAAAAGTGGCAGGTGACCAGTGATGGGGAGGGAATATTAAAAAACAGCCACAACTAGAACTAGGAAACTAAAGGTGAAAGGCAACCAATGGGGTGAGGGCGTATGTGGCCAGAGGGGGGCAAAACAGAAGTAATGTAAACCAAATGTCAAAACTAGAACAGTGTAAAATAGACGACTCACACTCTAAAGCACTCACCCTCCTGTTTCAAGAGGCAGAGGTTTGTTGGACGGTAGGTGGAACATTGCAGGATTTGGAATCTTACTCATTAATATTCATGATATGCAAACTTCTCATCTCTGATTGGATTACAGCAATGCAACTCTTCCGCTGCCTCCATTCACTCATTTTTCTTGGGTAGAAAATGCCACTCTGATGTTTTATCTCCAGAAATAGCACAAACCTGAACATGTTCCACCATGTTGTGGGGTTACTAATGGTTAGTTTCTACTAGCCGAGACATGCTCTGCTCTGTCCTCACCACTAAATCTACACAGCCTTCCATGGTTACAAGGCACAGTTGCTATCTGTACCTGTGACGTAGAAAAGTCTGGCTTTTTCTGACCCAGCTGTTTTCCCGTTTATTTCCTTTATGAGGCTAATGCTGGTGATAGGGGTTGATGGAAACCTTTACGTTCAGCATGCATGTGCATCTTCGATGGGCCAATCATATTTTAAAAAATAACAACTATTACACATTTTCTCAGTGAGCCAGACCTTTAATCACTGACAAATAGACAGTCTTCCTAACCTCTAAGAACCTGTGTGTCCTGCCTCTCTCTTCATGACAGCTGTGATTGATGTAAAACTGCATAAATAATGTTTGGAGTCCACTCTTCTTCGTATGGTAAATGGCCTGTATTTGTATATCGCCTTCTTAGGGTTCTACAACCCCCCAAGGCGCTTCACAAAACAATCAGTCATCCACCCATTCACACGCTGGTGGGGATGAGCTACAATGTAGCTACAGCTGCCCTGGGGCGCACTGACAGAGGCGGGGCCTGCCGTACTCTGGCGCCACCGGTCCCTCCGACCACCACCAGCAGGCAAAGCGGGTTAAGTGTCTTGCCCAAGGGCACAACAACAGTGACTGACTGAGCGGCATGTGAACCTGCGACCTTCTGATTGCAAGGCGGCCACTTAACTCCTCTACCTCCATCGCCTATATGTTTTATAAAATATATTCTGTAATTCTATCAATTGATTGGCTCATTAATGCTCAATACTTGGTTATATTTTTATGCTCAAATATGATATTATTTGTTCCAGTTTATCAACCAGAGGTATTCTGTTTGTCACTGAGGTAATGAGGCTCCTAAATGACTAAACATTAGCATTTTTACACTATCATTTAATGTAATTGTAGATGATGGTGACATAAATTCAGTCTGAAATACTTAACTTGTGAATTATAGTAGTAAGAAAATGTGAAAATAAAGTGTTTGTGCTGCTGGTGTAGTTTCAGCCTCTACGCTGCAGTAGATTCACAGTCCATTCTGGCCTATATCTCTATTTCTATTCCACATATTCCACTCGCTGCCTTCTTATTCAACTCCTTCTCCCTGAAACACTTTCCCATCCAATTTTCTCCCTTTCTCTCCCATCTGCTCCTCTCTTTCTCCTCCCACCCCTTGCTGTTCAGTTTAGATTCAGGGATGGAAAGCTTCATAAACAATTTTCTCCCTTTGCTGTTGAGCCACTTTTACCCAGGCAGTGTGTGAACGCCATGCCAATTTCCTGAATCCATACTTCACACACCCCTACACACACACACTTTCTTCCTCTCCCACTCCTCACTCCCTCTGTCCGTCGAAACAATGTCCGTGTCAAGACAATTATATCCACTCACTGCCGCACACACTAACTTGCTGTGTTTACTACCGAAGGGCTGGTGGCAGCAAAGCAATTTCCTCCTGATGTGAAAGCTGTATCTCTCTCTTCCTCTCTCTCTCTCATTCACAGTCTCTCATGGCTCCTCCAGCCCTGCAGACATCTGATCTCATAAGCGATATATCCGCTGTTATAGCCACTGGCACCTCCTTGCATCTGGTCACCAGCTCTGCCAGTGCTGGTTATTTCTGTTGGGAGGTGGCAGAAACGTGACAGGCAGAGCTGCAGTCGCACAAACCGAGGAGCCACCGGCTTTACACTCAGAGCCGAGCTTGCTTTATGTTCGTGCCCCGCTAAACCCGCAGGCTCTACCTGCTATCATCCCCACCTCAACCTCACCCACACCCGGACTCTATGTCTTTGTCGAATTGTTGCCGTCTTGATTTCACAAGTCACATACATCCTTCTTGCCACTTCCACTCTGGGCCTGGTTACAGAAGAGAACAGCCTGAGTCACAACTTTATGAAACCGTCCATCATGGCTCTGTGTTGTGTCTACTCTCTGGGCAGATTCTTCCTCATAGCTGTTGTGTGTGTGCGTGTGCGTGTGTGTGTGTGATATAAGAGGGGACTATGTGACATGACTTAATAGACACAATCATGAAGCCACAAGTCTGAAAAGTGCACAAATATAACACCTCATAAACTGTATTTTAGTTTAGAAACTCCAGCACAAAGTTTCTATACATATAAATTAAATTTGTGTGCATTTCTGCCCATGTTATGCTGGTTGCAGTTAATAAGGCTGAGAAGATAAGGAATAAATAAATTCAGTCCCCATACCTAAGGGAAATATATGCTGCGTTCCTTAACCTCATTATAATTTGAAATTTTTAATGAAGGCAATGGGGCAAAAAAAGTTTGATAATCTTTTAAAAGCATAAAAATAATACTAGCTTTTATCACTATTTACAGTGAAGTCTTATGTTTTCATTAATTTGACAACTTTTCTATGAATGGAGTAAATTCATCCATAGTAAACATAAAAGGCCAGTTTTAAATCACCAAATGCTGGTCCTCTGCTTGTTTTATATGTTTCCCTGCATCAACAGATCTCATTCAAAGGAGAGGCTGATTAACAGGTTTCTGCAGAAGGTAATTTATTGCTTTGAACTTGGCGTGTTGGAGCAGAGAAACATAAATGAGAATGGCCTCAACTCAACTTTTATTTATGAAGCACTTTCCAAACAAGTTCATGTCACAAAAGGACAATCATGCATAAAACATAGAATTCTGTATAAAAAGATAAAAGAACATCAAAAACAGCAACAATATAAAACCATAAAGACATAACAGCAACAATGTCAATTATCCCACATATTTAAACGCCAGGAAATAAAAATAGGTTTTTTATCCTAGACTTGTTAAACATCACAGAGGAGGACTGTCTAATATGTAACGGAAGCTCATTCCAAAGTCTTGGAGCCACCACTGAAAAAGCTCTATCCTGGTCTTCAGCAAAGACTTGGGGAACAAAAACAGCATCAAGTTTTCAGAGTGAAGAGAACGTGGGGGGACATACATCTGCAGCAAATCAGCTAGGTAGGCTGGAACTAGACCATTTACATATTTAAAAGCCATTAGAGGACTTTTAAAACAAATTCTAAAAGTAAATGGTAAAAATGGTAAATGGCCTGTATTTGTATAGCACCTTCTTAGGGTTCTACAACCCCCCAAGGCGCTTCACAACACAATCAGTCATCCACCCATTCACACACACATTCACACGCTGGTGGGGATGAGCTACAACGTAGCTACAGCTGCCCTGGGGCGCACTGACAGAGGCGAGGCTGCCGAGCACTGGCGCCACCAGTCCCTCCGACCACCACCAGCAGGCAAGGCGGGTTAAGTGTCTTGCCCAAGGACACACAGCAGCATTCTCTGGCCGGAGCCGGGATCGAACTTGCAACCTTCCAATTACTGGACAACCCGCTCTACCTCCTGAGCTACTGCTGCCCTAACACACAGCCAGTGAAGCACAGCCAATATGGGTTGCATGTTCAAATTCCCGCTTGCCCTCCAAAAACCTCCCAGCAGAATTCTGTACCAGCAGGAGATGAGACAATGCACTCTAGCTAACTCCGAACAAAATGGAGTTGCAGTAGTGTAGGCGTCATGTTATGAATGCATGGACAACAGTCTCAAGGTCACATCTGGAGAGAGATGGGTTCACCTTGGACAAACATCTCAGATGATTAAAAGAAGTCTCCACAACCCCATTTAAAACTGTTGTCAATCTTGGCCCCAAGGTTGATAATCAAGTGGGAGTTAAGCTCACCATAATCAGTACTGGAGGCATTGATAATACAGTTAGGACCAAACAGTACTGCCTCCGTCTTATTGTTTTTTATACACAGGAAGCTCTCAGCCATCCATACCTTAACTTCTGTCAAACAATCTAAGAGCTTTTTGCTCGAGTGACCATCAGACTTGCCCAGTGGCAAATACAGCTGGCAATCATTGGCATGGAAATGGAATAAGATACCATACTTGTGAATGATGTCCCCAAAAGGCAGAATGTACACCGAGAACGATAAGGGTCCTAATATTGATCCTTGTGGAACCCCCCAATGCAGATGTTCATATTTGGATGAGAATGAACCCATTCTTACCAATACAATCCTGTTCGAAAGATATAACCTAAACCAACCCAATGCCAGGCCTGTGATTCCCACATAGTGCTCTAGGCAAGATAGCAGCACTTCGTGATCCACAGTGTCGTAGGCATTAAGATCCAGCAAAACAAGCAGCACGTCTGCCACTGTCGGCTGCGAAGAGAGTATCATTCATGACCTTCAAAAATGCTGTCTCTGTGCTATGAAGTGTTTTAAAACCAGATTGAAATTTTTCTAAAATATTAAAATCATTAAAATAAGAGAACAACTTACTGCACACATCTTTTCAAGATCTTGTTTTAAAAAGGGAGTCCAGAAATTGGCCTAAAAGAAAGAGAAAATGCTCAAGTCTAAAAATTGTACTTGGGTCCAAAGGTCTTGAACATTTTCTTATTTCGTTTCTTCTCTGATTTCACAAGCATGTTATATGTTAAATTTAGTTTTTCTTTTGTTTTGGTTCTGTCTTACATCAGCTGGTGTTTATTCAAAACAAAATCACCAGCAGTCAAATTCCTTCTTCAAACATCACTCTACACGAGTAGTGTTGTTGTTTAGGCAGTTTTATTATTATGCAACATTAGTACAATTTCTAGGTTGCTTTCCTTCTCAAAACTTTGTTCTGTTTTATTTTTTGTCCTTTACCCAAGCAGCTCTCATGTCATTATTTGACTGCGGTTTCTAAATGTAGACTGAGAGCGTTTGAAGAGCATAAGAGGGAGCAACAACTCCACAATCCAATCTCGGACAGCATGTTAGTGTTTGCGGCCTGTTTGCACACTGAGACTTGTGGTTGGCAAATGAGTTTGATCTCTCCTGACAGCTCTTGAGAATCCCTCATGTTGGGTCACATGTACTTTCCTCTGGGCTATCCCTCACGGCAGCAACAAGTATTTGCGATTCTCTCTCTAATCTTCCTTCATCACGGATGTCAAACTGAAAGCAGAATTGGAGTCCAGCCTTTGTTGCTTTAGACAATGTGTTCATGATAGTAACTTTAGTGCCTGTGCAGCACAGGTTTAATCATTGGTTCTAATAAAAATCACACCATTAAAACTTTAAAAATTTGGGATGGAATCAAAATATTTCATTTCTTTAAGTTATTTTAATGTAACTATGAATAATATCCTGTAAAAAACAATATTCTCCTGGTTTCCTTCTGCTAGTTTCTACCATTCAAATACATCTTCTCTATCTGCAGTGTATTGTTGTTTCCATCACGAAGACTTTGCTCTTAAATCTTTCACCCCTACACTTTCATTCAGTTAAGCGTTGGCATTGTTCCCATAAATTATTCCTCTTCCCTCATTCACAATACTTTAAAATTCATGGGGCAACGCCCTTTTGGATTGTATCGTGCAATCATAAGTATGACAATGTCCTTTTACTTCTGCCTGTAGAACAGCCAGACAATCAGGACCCATTTTCTTTATTTTTGTCAAGTTAGCTTCTTTATGTCATTGTGTTTCTACAAGAAGAGATTCAATGAATGTGCTAAAATTATCACACTCAGTATAATCTATCAATTTCACTGCAGTTTACTGGTGTTAAATGTTATTTTTAATACTATATTTTCTTTAAAGAGCAGGTTCACTGAGAAACCATTTTTTACTTATAATTTTTGAAAATGAGCAGTCACTCTGAGTTTGTCATGCAGGCTAAATGTGAAAATAGTCTTCTACCCCTATTTCCTGCATTAGCTTCTGATAGGAAATAGAGGGAAGTACACTCAGTTCAGAAACGCCTCAGATCTACATCACACTGTCACTTAACATGAATAGACTCACCCATCTTGACTCGCGACGGGGAAGGCTGTTGTTGGTTTAGCATCCAGGAAACAGCAGAGAATGCATCGACAAGCAGAAGCTAACCGTTAGCATTAGAAACTCCACCACACAGCAGAACTCCTCCAGGCTTGTGTTTTTTGTGGAGATAAAAAATCTACGTTGCAAAAGAAAACAGAGTCAGTGGTAGAGTTGCATTGCTGTTATCCCATCTGAGGCTAGATGTCCATATATCAGGAAAAACACTCCAAATTCTGTTGTCTGAAGCTACGTTCTCCTCCAGCTGACTTCTACGTCCTCAAACAGGCGCACCGGTGCTTTTTTTCCCCAGGAAATGACTTACAAGGCATTCATTCCCACTAGGGACCACTGCAAATGTATTAAAAATATGAGTAAACTTGACCTTTAACCAGAGTTTAATATTTTTTACTCATATAAAAATGACATTTTTTAAAAACTTTTTTTATTGTTTGTTTTTCTAATAATTATCTGATTATTATGTTGTATGACAGAAGCCTATTTTTGTTTTCACCTAAATGTGTTTATCATAAAATTTCAGTAGATCACTTAACAAATAATTGAAATATAATGGCTGCTATTTCCAAAACCACAGAAAAAAGATTTTAGCTGAACAGAATGTTCAGTGCTTTATGAATCTGCCTGTAAATCATAAACATTCCAGTCTTTTAGTGAAATCAAGTCGTCTTCTACATCCCTTTGTAAAATAAACAAATGAACAACTATTTACTCTGCCTTTGTTAAGATTAAGAAGGAAGAAACAGGAAATCGTTTAGCGATAATACTAGTTTATTATTTGTCAGCCAAAAATCCTGTTTTTATTACTCTAACATTTAGATTCACTGTCTTAAATGAATCTGCAACACTCATTTATGCTCATTTTCAAAGAGCTCTGCCAACTTTATCACCCGTGGTAACACTCATCATGCATATTGTTAGCACTGGCTTTAATGGACCTCCATCAATCAGCTGGCTGTGTGGGACCGTCATCAGCGCTGGAGGCACGTCTGAGGTTTTATGTGCAGCTCTTTCAACCTTCTTCCTCATGAGTCAACAGAGGAAGTCATCTTAAAGGTGTTTGGTGTTACAGAAGAAACCCCTGCTATAAATCTCTAGTGAGCTCAAACTGAACGTCTACATGTTTAAACTTTGTTACAAATATAAAAATGCTTCTTTTGGTTTCACAGGATCTTCAAATCACCAAATGTGAGATTAAAAATATAATCTGCTCATTAAGCTTCCTGCTCACTCATTTCCTCCAAGTTCTTGCTCCTTAAAATGTGAGGAAAATTGTTGTTAGCTGACTCTAAAGAACCTGCAAGAGGTTGTCAAATATCTGCTTATTGTAGATGCACTAAGATTCACTTGAACTAGCAGTACGTTAGTAGTTCAGGGCTGCAGGTGATTCAATTGAATACAATAGAACATTTATACAATTCTATTTCATACGTTTTTAGACAATATTTGGAACGTTGCACTGGTACTTATGTGTCTATTAACAGTTTCATAAAAAGCTATATTTATTTTTTTAATTAATACCTCCACAAAACTGACAGATTTTTTCAAGTAGTTTCCTATTGAATTATGTGGGTGGAGATTCATCTGAGCCATGCAAAACAAGATGATTGAACCAAAGGGAAACTAAATACTTTTTTTTTTTCTTGAAAGATGTTTAACATCTCATTTAAAGCTTTTTTTAACTTCAGAACCAGAATTTTTGTACATGTTTTTACGTCACTATTCTATTGCCGACTGGATCCCACCCTTTTATTTCCAAAGCTAATTGTGAACCTAATGAGAGACTTTCATAGTAAATCAGAAGCAGTGACCTATCAGAAAATAGCCAGATCATGAACTTTAAAGATATCAGGTCGTCTGATATTTATTCGTGCCTCTTTCTAACAAAAAAGCAGAATTTCTCACCAAATTTGAAATAATTTGAGGTACTTTGAGGCACCAATTAATAATTTTTACACTGAACAGGTTTGCATTATCTTTTTACACACAAAAAAAATTATCTTTTAATACCATAGCATTAAATCTGTGTAAGGAACACTGGGTGCTAGATATCCTTTCTGCTCATTTGCACTATGAGTTATAAATGAATGATGAAGGCTACACTTAGCTTTGATTTGACATGCTAATAGTTCTGGCATGAAGGCCTTCTGATGCTGTCAGATTGAGAATGAGCTGACAACAAATATGTGTTGATTAGTTTTTTTATAAAGGCTGTTAAACATTTACTGTGCATTTCATTTCAAAAGCTCCTTTGAACAGCAGGCAGTGAAAATTAGCGTTAGCTTCAGCTGCTGTGAAGTTTTGCATTTGGTGTTTTCTATTTTGATTCTCCGAGTGTCTGTCCTTATTATAAAATTAAAAATAAATCAAGATGTATAAACACTTGATTGAAGCTAGTTGTCAATTAAAGCAAGCTGTCAACTGTAATTCTTAAAATGTTGAAGCAGCAAGCATGCTTTGAACAATAACTTAAAGTATTTCAAATAGTTCAATAATACAGACAAATTTTTCTTTAGACTTAAGAGCGCTGTATGATGTAAACAAATTCCTTGCTGATGTACTTATCAAAAGGGAGAGTCCATTGAAATGTATTCACATAAAAGTCACTCCTTCTGGCAGCGTATAAGACCATCGTTGCTGAGTTTATGTTGTTCCATAAGAGTTCATAAAATAGTTACGGTCCAAAACTTGCATATTTGTGTTTGTCTATCCAATCTTTTATTGAAGTTTCCAATCTTCCAGCAAGTTGTAAAAAGTAATGCTCGCTGTTTATGACAGGGTGGAGGGGATGGGGTGGTGGTGGTGGAGGAATCCTGTCTGCAGCAACAGATCAAAGAGCTTGGATCACTAAAATAGGACTTTAGTGAGATATGACATGAATTTGAGGGTTTAAAAAACTTGCCTGTCATCAAATTTTATAATAAAATAATGCAGTAGTAAATATTTATTTAAAGGGGACCTAGAATGTAAACCAACATTTTCCTTTTTTTGTTGAATAGGACAGCTTGGGTGGTCAACAGTAGCATGCCTAAAACTCAAAGCCGTGTGTGACCTACTTTTTATGTAAATTAGAAAGTTGAAAAAGGCGAGAGAAAACCTCCTGTTCTGAGAAACCGTCATAAGGGGGAGCCACGCCTCCTCAAACCTGCATGTGTCTGAGGCCTTCTGGGGAAACCAACCAATCAGCATGTCCTGGCCGAGTGGGAGGGGTCAACAGCTCATTTCACTGAAGGCCTGAGTAAGGGGGTTTAGAATGGCCTGTATCAGGGCTCCTGGGACAGATGAAAGCCAAAAAAAATTTCTTATGCTTTTTGGAGGCTCTGTTTTAGATTGTTGATTAATTGTATTCTAGGACACCTTTAAAGTTTATTAATGCTTAATAATGCACTAAGTAACGTTAATAAAGGGACCCTTATTGTAAAGTGTTACCAAACTTTTAAATATCATGAAACTTGAAAACAGCATGTAGAAACAGCTGTTTATTAAAGGGACAATTCAGATCTTTTAAAAAAGTTTTTTTTGTGAAAAATACATGAACAATTTACATGTTTCTGTTTGCAGGTAGCTGCTTTTCATGCCTCTTAACAACGTTCTAACATAGTATAGCTATAAATATATTGTGGAGAAAAAAAATTTGAAAAAATAATAAAAGTGGTTCTCTCGCATTTGTCTAAAAACCTCCGCCAATAACACGACTCAGACCGTTTTAGATTGTTGATTAATTGCATTCTAGGTCACCTTTAATATAAAGATCAAGATTTCTTTAGTGTCATTGTACAGGTGTACAACAAAATTGTCATTGCACTCGCTTAAAGACAGCTCTCGTAAGGAGGTAGTATGATATAAAATAACAAGAACTAAAACAGATGTCTCTCACTCACACACACACACACACAGTCGGTTTTAATATCCAAAGTCTCTTGAAAAAATGCCGTATGCTTACTTAAACAGAATGAAGCTTAAATTAAAATTTTTCCCTTTTTGTTTGATATTTTTTATTTTAATACAGTTTGTTTAGTTAAGAAATGTTAATGAAGTAATGATAACTCTGAAAAATATTAAACAAACTGTATGTTTCACATTTATTTCATGAAGAAAAAATTCTGAATGACCATGAGGCCTGTGCATTATGAGTCACAAATCTTTTCTTTCAGGGGATAATGTTGTTAATCATGTTTCTTACATGAACAGATTTTATTATTAATGTTGTGTTGCAGTGCCGTGGTGAGATTAAAGTCTTTTAATCTGGAGATAGTCACTAGTGATGTTACTTAAAGCCTCTGAAATAAAAAATAAACCTTTCTACTTACACTTACAGATAGAAAAGATGTACCCAACATATAACATCAAGCTTAGTCTTCCTCTCCTTACACATAAATTAGTAAAACAATGCTAATGCTATTTGTTTCATAACAGCTTTGATATCACCAATCTGTCACACGTTTCTCCTCACTAATCCTCCTTTGAGAGAACATCTGTGCCGGAGTGAAGGGCTGCAGAGCAAAGTGGTCTTTTCTCTGCCACTCAGTCTGTGGCCTTACAAAATGAGAACTTTCAGAAACTAATTACAGAGAAACCATCTTCATCACATTGCCATTATAGGCGTAGAGGGGACAGGCCTGCTGACTCCCTGGGCTCCTGCAGAGAGAGCAAGGCTCTGATACACTTAGCCACAGCCCTGCTTTAATTGTGCAGAAAATGTGATTTGTGCCTCAGCTTCACTTTCTAGGGAAAGTGGTGTTCACAGTCGGGGGTGTTCCAGTCACATGAATAGCCTTTCTATTCAACCACACAGGGACCTCTGAATATGTGCACATGGGTGTGTGTGTGTGTGTGTGTGTGTGTGTGTGTGTGTGCTGTGACAATTTCTGAATGTGTCAAAGTTTGTGTATCAGTGTAAACAGCAAAATCATTATTTCTTCTTATAGATTTTCTTTTTTTACGAATAAAAGTAGTGAAAACCATCTTCTTCTGAGAACCTGGCTCATATAATCCTGGTTGTTTTTAAGCTGCTGAATCCAGAAAAAAATCAGACTCCAAAACGTAAAATAATGTGCTCCAACATACATTACATCCACTGTCTGAACGAGGAGAATTTTATAGATCAAGAAAAAGGAGTTGGGAACACTGAGAGAGGAGTGACATAAGCTTTGAAACATCTTGAGGGAGACTGAAAGAGAATTGTAAAGTGCAAGAAGGAGAGGAGGAGAATGAAGAAGAGACATTTTGGCAGAGGATGAGAGCAACTGGGTGGAGGTGGGGGGTGAAGCGAGGAAGAGGAGAGTGGGAGTGAAAAAGACTGATAGGGGAGAGGAAGAAATCCTTAACATACACCCCTCACCTGGATATGGTGCTTGTGAGTTTCGCTCAAAAACTGCTGATGTGACACCAGGAGCGAGAGCTAGCTTTTCAGCGCAGAGAAAAGTGCTTACTGGCTCTTCTTGTAAGGGAAAAAGGCTTGAGGTACACGCCTCACATATCCTCTTTGTTTGGAGACTTTGCAGTGGCCAGCACTTTCTATCTCGCCCCTATCTGTTCTCCATTTTTTTTTTTCATTTTCTTATTCATTCCGTTTGTTCTTCTCCTCCTCAACACTTTCCTGGGACACAGTTGCAACGCCTGGCAGGCTACCTTTGGATCGATTTGTTCCAGAATAATCTCTGGCAGTATAGCTTTGGCTGAAGTTTACTGTTGCTCTTCGTATTAACAATGTTTCACTGTGCGAGTGTGGTTATGGATTGGAAGTGGTGAAAAGTTGTTTGGGCAAAGAAGAAGAAGGTGTTTCATCTGCTGCTATAAAGAAAGCAGCATGTGCTTGATTTACCAGTGGCTCTGCAGGACACACGTGTCCTCTTCATTCATATCAGAGACACACGTTTTGTTACATGATTGTTACTTTATAATAAAGAGGCATATCTACTATCCAAGAGTGCTAATATGGGTTTAAAGTCATGACTACATTTATATTGCAATTTGTTTTTTACTGATCACAGCTTTATTTTACAAATCCACCTTCAGCCATTTTTGCACACACATTGATTTGCTGATTGGAGGCTACATGGATTCAATGCCTTGCCCAAAGACACTAGCTACGTTTACATGCTCCAAATTTCCCCAATCCGATTCAAATCTTGGTTGATCAGAAATCCCAAATCTCTGTTTATATGGACACTAACTGAAATGATCCGATCACGCAGTGATGCACGCACCATAGGTTGAGCATGAGCAGAGTTGTCTTTCCTGGAAGAAAAATTGTAAACAAAACGCCATCTTGTCCGCACGTCTTTTCCCTTGCATTTTATTTTCTTATTCTCTAGCTTCTGTGAATTCCCACTTCCTGCATCTTTAGATGCACTTGAGTGTATAACTCGGCATTTTTAGCCGTTCAGCCATCGAGACGTTGAGTAATATTGAGCTCCAGTAGTGTTTCCAGTAAAAAATAGCGTCGGCAACAGACCACTTCTGTTTTCGCCCGCCATGTTTTCGATCTGTCCTGAGCGTCTGCAAAGGCGGAAAGAGGTCACGCTGAAGTTGCACACATGCGCAGTGGGCATTAATTTTCTCCAACGATCTGAATGGCTGTGTACATGGACGCCAATCAGATTGACGATCGGACAAAACCACCTCTCTCAATCGGAATGAAATTTAATCAGGATCAGGCCGAATCGGATCAGAATATTCCGATTTTTGATCCGATAGGGCGTTCATTCCAATGACTTGAGCCCATGTAAACGTAGCTACTTTCATATGAGGAGGAAGAAGCTCTTGTCTTTCACCAATGTTCCACCATGTTTTGTAAAAGAAAAAAATAATAAAATAATTTAAACAAATTATAATTTTTATAAATGAAGTCAGATAACTCTATAAAGGTTATGCTGTCTTTATTTATCTCAGGAAATATAGTGGAGCGGCTGTCAGAAGCTCCATAAGTGACATGTTGATTTTCTGTAGCATCTTATATCGTTTGTTATTACTTTGATTAATGAATCCCAGTGACAAAAAATAATTATCTTTTGCATTTTCATTCTATAAATGAAACTTGCCCTAAATTACATGCAGCAATAGGATTATTTTACATATCGAAAGTGAACCTTGCCGTAGTCAGGTTTGCAGCTGCTCAGGCTTTTACAAATCCGGAGCTTTCATTAAACTCAGCAACATTTTGGTGTAAACACTGGTGATTTTGGCTCCGAGCCTGGTATTAACCACTGCCTCCTGGTTAAAAAAGATGAGATTTTTCAAATGTTGGGGTTTGTTTTCCATTTTTAAATCCCTGTGGTTTTGTAATCAGTCTTTTTAAACCATCGTAATCTCTTAATTCACTTGTATGGCTAGTTTATTCTTTTCCACCAGCGGCACTTTGTAGCGTTTAATCCTCTAAACTGCAGGAGATTTCCTGACCAGCACCAGCCCTCTGGCACATATTAAACATGACTGGAAAAAAATACCTGGGTACGTTCATGAGGAGAGGATAAAAGTTCTCACTGGAGAGGACATTAAACTGGTCAGTAAATCTCTTGTAGTGAGTCAGAGTATAATCCCATGTTTAGTTCTTTAACCTTCACCGCCTCTGTGGACGTAGTTGAACATCATGTGTAATTACTGTAGTACTGTTAAACTTGGGTTTTGCAGATAGCATATAGAACTATTTCAGTGATACACTTGTGCGAATAAGTTTACACACTCTGGTGGATTTTTTTTGGGCCATTTCTCAAATAATATGAATGAAAACACAAAAATTGTTTTTCACTTATGGTCAGTGATCTGACACTTGTGAAAAAAATAAAATACCAACATGATCCTGTCAAAAAGTGT
Source organism: Aphyosemion australe (assembly GCA_006937985.1). Lineage (NCBI taxonomy): Eukaryota > Metazoa > Chordata > Actinopteri > Cyprinodontiformes > Nothobranchiidae > Aphyosemion > Aphyosemion australe. Next base: position 2,230,275 of record SSNS01000035.1, read on the forward strand.
ACACACCCCAGTTCCTAATACCGTGTATTGCCCCTTTAGCATCAATGACAGGCTGGAGTCTTTTGTAGTAGTTGTAGAGAAGGTTATGGTAACTTAAACATTTTGAGTTGCGCTGATTAGTAATTTTAATTTAATTGAACTCAAAGTTTATGAGTATTAAGAAATTTGATTTCTGAAAACTTAAAATTTTTAGTTTCAAAACTCAAAAAAATTGAGGCAATAGATTGCCTCAAAATTTTTGAGTTCTGGGAACTTTTTCGGTTTACAGTGTTTATAATCTAATGGTAAAAAGCTTCCAGTTCCTGTAAATCCATGGGCCGTCTGTCATGAACAGCACATTGGAGCTCTCCCCACAGTGGTCCAATGATATTGAGGTCAGGCAGGTTGACTTGGCCTTGTGTTTTGAATAATTTCGTGAAGCACATTGTGATTTTATCTGTGAAATAAATTTCTTTCATTCATCAATGTCTTGGTGGAACATCCAAGTGTGGTCCATGTGCAGCTTTCTGGTTGATGAGCGCAAATTCTCCTCCAGTATTTTTGATAATCTGCTGCATTCATCTTCCCATCCATTTTGACCAGGTTTCCAGAGCCTTGGTATCTCACACATCCCCAAAACATCAGTGAACCACCTCCGTTTCACAATACGAATGGTGCACTTTTCATCATATGCCTTGTTGACTCGTCTTGAAATGTAACTTTTATGCTTGTGGCCAAAAAGTTACATTTTGGTCTCATCACTCCAGAAACGTTGAGGCTGGTCTCTGTGCTGTTTGGCATATTGTAAGTGAGATGCTTTAGGGCATTTGTGTAGTAATGGTTTTCTTCTGGCAACTCGGCCTTGTAGCCCACTTTTCTTCAAGAGCATCCTTGTGCTTGAAACAGCCGCACCACTTTCTTTGAGGGAGTCATGAATGTTATTTGAGGGTTTGTTTTTGCATTGCAAACAAATTTTCTGCAAGTTGGTGCAGATATTTTTTTTGGTCTACCTGACTGTGGTTTGGTTTTAACAGAACCCCTAATTTTCCACTTCTTTATCAGAGTTCTAACACTGCTGATTGCATTATCAGTATCTTGGATATCTTTTTCTATCCCTTTCCTGTTTTATAGAGTTCTGTCACCTTTTCTTTTAGATCCTGATTACAAGGAAACAGATCACAGGTGAGTATGGTTACCTTTAGCAGGGGTGTGTAAACCTTTTGACAGGGTCATTTTGGTATTTTATTTTGTTATGTTGATTTGAAATGAATCCACACATTTATTTTCACAATAAATGGCTTCACAACATCACTGAGTGAAGAAAAAGTTTTTGTGTTTTCAGTCATGTTGTTTAAAGGAGTCATCACCTATAATATCGTGGATATCTATGTCCTATTATAGTCTTTTAGGCCATTAAAATAAATTGTATTGGAAAAATAAATTAAAAATCTGCTTTTCTGATCCTTTTTAGTAAAGGGCATATTTTCTTGCGAGATTACACGCGATATTTTGGCAGTACCGGACGCGTGCCGGACTGAGGGGCTCGTTGATTGGTGGAAGGAAGCAGCTTCAGCATCTTGCTCCAAAATAACAAAAGTTATAACTGAACCCAACCTGGCAGTGACCTACGGGATCCAACAGTACGAGCCCGAGCCTCACCTCGTGCGTAATGGCTTCCTCGCTTGTTGTTGAGTTTTTTTTCAGCGAGGCGCCATAAACCGGAAAATGGTGGGACGTGGCATTGGAGATCTGTAAACAGTCTGGATGGGACAAAGCAAGCTAAAACAGCCTGGCATCGGCTCATCATGCTGTTGTGAAGATCGAATACACAAACCGAGTGGACTTTTTTTCCCCGTAACACGGATCATCAACGGTAAGACATAATTTATGTGTTCCACGTTATTAAATTAGCTTTGCTGTGCTGGTTTGTTCGCTGCTGGCTCATATTTGGTTATATTCGGCCCTTGTGACGACATGTAGGCGAATCTCATTTTGGAGTGCTGGCCTAAGTGGCTGGGGAGAGGGAAGTCTGGGCTTCCCTCCTTAGGCTGCTACCCCCGCGACCCGACTCCGGATAAGCGGCAGAAAATGGATGGATGGATGGATGGTCTCTGTCGCCGTCTAGAGGCTTGCTGCGTAACGTCACTGTCGTAACATTAAATCTCTCTCTCTGGGGCATAAGAGGCATGTTTACATTCCTAATATCAGGCAAAACAACGAAAACAAACTTTTCCACCTTCACACGTTGAATAAATAGTTTTATCAGGACTGCATAACAACTTTATGCCCGACCAAACACAATAACCCTGGTGAAATCATTTATTACTTACCTAGTCATTAGCAGCACGGCTAGGTTAGAGTCCGTAGTTCATGCCGTTCTTTCTAAAAGAGCTCTCCAGCGAGGAAAAGACAACCCAATAATAACTCTGGTCTTTGCTCTTGCTCTATGACGTTCTCCTTTTCTTTTCCTATATTCCTCTGATAAGGGATTTCTAGCTTGCTTTGATGAATCTGCCACTGCTAAACAGCAAGGCTACATTATACAATTATGTCAAGCCAAAGGGATAAAAAAATGCGCGTTCTAAACTCGCATTATGTCCGCCAAAACGCTCGTTCAAGACACACGTTTTGGCGAACATAATGCTCGCTTTAGATCACGTGAGTTTTTGCCCCCTTTGGTGTCAAAACTCGCGTTCAAGACGCGAATTTTGGCAGACATAACGCGCGTTTAGAATGTGCACTTTTTTTATCCCTTTGGCTTGCCATATACTGCCGTAAAACAACACCCAGTCAGTACATCCGGCAACGACCCGAGCTCAAAAACTATAGCACAGTAAACAGACGTGGGACCCCCCAACACTATCACAGGTATGAAAATGAACATAATAGATAATACTATGATGCAAAAACGTTACAAAAAAGCATAATTTTAAGGTGTAAAAGTTGCGGAATGTTGCTTTAAGAAATGGCCAAAAAAATGAAAAAAATCTACCAGGGTGTGTGAACGTATTGGCACAACTGTAGAAAGTTTTTACTCAGGAACAATTTAAACTTTAAACTGAAAGACTTTACATGGGAACGGTTTTGTGTAACTGGGGAATGAATGATGATTATGCATTGATAAGCTCAGTCTTGCATTGAGATGGTGTATTTTTCAGCAATAGCAACTGTGGTGCTGCAGCAGAGGTGCTGTCATTATGGAAAAGATATAACATTTGTAATCATTGCAAATCTTCCAGAGCTGCTTGCTTGGATTTGGATTCTGTTATTTGTTTATATGGTAAATTATATTCTTATGCTCCGGTATCAGGACTTTTCTGTTTCTGAACAAGTCACAACTTCCTGCATGGTTTTAACACTGGGCTGTTTAGTTGGAAATGTTTTTAATTGCATAAGTAGAAAATATAAATTGATGTTTATGGTAATTGTATTGATCTTGTGCTTCTCCACCAACCTTTTGTACCCCTGTCACATCTGAAAATTCTGAATTGTGATGAAAATTTAACACATTTTGGAACTCTTAGCAAAGGGTCTGCAAAAACGGTAATAATTTCTTACATGGAATGCCCTGAGATCACCAACAAAGATATTTTAGTCATACCAAAGACTCAGAAATCTCAGGAATGAAAAACACTGCATAAAAAATGAACATCATGAAATCCTTGTTTACTGTTAGTAATCAGTATTGTTCTATAAGCTGGCACCTCTGATCACAGCTTTGTGTCAGCCATCAGACGTTTGTAATCACAGAGACGGTGGAAAATGCTCCACCGTCCTCCACAGCACAGTGGGTTACCAAAGATATAAGCTGCCAACTCCACAGTAAGGAAAGTGGCTATTGGCTGGCCTACAAGACATCACAAAATGAAACCATTGCCTAATTTGCATAATTGGTCATGTATATGTAAATGGAGTCAGTAAGAAAGAGAACGATGTTGTAGAAACAAAAAGTGAGTAAAAACACCCTGAATTTGTATCTTTTTATATCTTCACAATTCTAGCTCTCCGATGTCCAAGGACTGGGCTGTCGGTGAGCGCTTTTCAGGTGGGGGAGGCACCCATGGAGGCACCCACTGCTCACTGATGAGAAGACTAAAATACCAGAAAAAGTCAGTAGACTTGTCAATAGTGGCTTTTTCAAAAGAAATGATTCTAAATGAGTCTGAATACTCACTAAATATAGTAATAAAGTTACTTATGAGTCTGAATACTCACTAAATATAGTAATAAAGTTACTTATGAGTCTGAATACTCACTAAATATAATAATAAAGTTACTTATGAGTCTGAATACTCGCTAAATATAGTAATAAAGTTACTTATGAGTCTGAATACTCGCTAAATATAGTAATAAAGTTACTTATGAGTCTGAATACTCGCTAAATATAGTAATAAAGTTACTTATGAGTCTGAATACTCACTAAGTATAGTAATAAAGTTTCTTATGAGTCTGAATACTCACTAAGTATAGTAATAAAGTTACTTATGAGTCTGAATACTCGCTAAATATAGTAATAAAGTTACTTATGAGTCTGAATACTCGCTAAATATAGTAATAAAGTTACTTATGAGTCTGAATA